>CAXDIL010000003.1:0-27920 GCA_963989295.1 Ametastegia equiseti | reverse complement strand
TGACCTTAAGACCAAAAAGATTGATTACTAGTCAATTTATCAAAAACCATTAAGAATGGGATTAATAACAATGATCAATAACTGCTTTGGCGTAATGATTGCACTGAAAAAGGAGTGTGATTTTTAATGGTGAGTGAATTTAAATAAAATAGACTACCTAAGCAATTAACGGAAATTTCGCTGTAAAGAATTTTAGTAGAAATTAATAAGTTAATGTTATTTAAACCTTTGAATATCAGAACTGCCGAACTTTCCAAAGAATTAAAGTTTCCTAAAAAAGAGATAGAATTAGTTTGTGAGGAAAAAGCTAATAACATATAATGTAGATAAAATAGTGAATACAAAAGGTAATTAGGGAAATAGTAAATCGCTAAACTCTTCACTGTTGGGTACTTTTAAAAAAACTTCTGTCAATTTTAGTAATTATTTTTTGTCTGTTATAAAAACGATTTGAGAAGGGCATGATTAACTCAATAACTCATAATTTTATGTTATGATTACATTAACATAAAAGCAAATTTATTAAAGAAAAAAATCAATAAACTATCTTGGATCTTAAAATATAAGATATGGGTAAAAAAATTTTGACGCTTTTTATAAGCGAATTAAAACAGAATTATCTCGTGAATTTGGCAAAGTCACCGCAAAGATTTCTCTCTACGGTGATGCTTTTGATCCAAACAAAAACTATGCTGGAACCATTATATATGCTATTGATGGAAAATTTAGTTGATTAAATAATAGTGGCGGTAAAGCAAACGGACAAAGAGGAAGAAGTTTTTATGTGGTTATACAATGCACGGACAACTGACCTGCAGAAGCTCATGGAAGAGCTGGTCAGGGGCTTGTTCATGATTATCTTATCAAAAATACGTTAGGTATTGATCATGGTGATACGAATTCCGAAGGAAAAAAAAGAGTTTGTTGTGGTGGTTTTGGGTATCGTGATAAGAAGTTAAAGTTTAGTAGCTGATGGTTAAATGCCAGTGACCAAATTGGTTGTAGTAGTGATGGAGAAAAATATCTGAGTGAACCTGAGAGAATATTAGTTAAATATTGCTTTAAACAGTATATGGAGAAAGGTTTGAATAAGATATTTGAAATACCAAATTATACTGATCAACAATTATCAGGTCAACAAGCTCTGCAAGAGATTCCTCCAAAAGAAGGTTGTTGAGTTTAAGACATTAATATAAATGAAAAAAAGAAAATTCATATGTACAAAATTACTAAGATAAATAACAATGTATTGAAATATCAGTTTGTAAAAAATGATGGCAGTAAGCTTTCTTATGCTGAGTTTATTAATCTTTTAAAGGTTAAAGATGTTATTTTCTTAAAGCAATTAAGAAAAGCTTTGAATGATGCAACAAGCCAGTTGAATTCTGCATATTTTTGGGAATGTATTCCTGTATCAAATAATTCTGTTAACAAGCAATTTGAGTTTGTGGTAACTAAGTCTGTAGGTTTAAATAATATTAGACAAGATTATTCTAGTTTTCAAGAACATCTTAGCAGGTGTAGTGATGAATATGTTTGTAGTTTTAAAAATTTAGGCAAAGATGCAAATTTAGTTGTCCCTATTCCTCAAGACGACAAGGATTATAAAAATATCAGTGAATTCGCTAAGAATGTTTCTAATGAACAATGAATGAGTTTTTGAAAAAATGTTGGTAAAAGCTTGTCAGAAGATTTGAATAATGGTGCTACTAAATGATTGTCAACTAATGGTTTAGGAGTTCATTATTTACACATAAGAATTGATAGAAATCCAAAATATTATTCTTGAAAAGATTACCGAGTAGAGAAATTGGAAAGTTTTGTCAAAGAGAAAATAAATTAAGGAATTCAGATATTGTCGAAGATATCAAAAGAAACATAGGTGAGTGAAACTTTAAGCATATTGTTACTTCGCTAGGTAGTGATTTTATTAAAAATAAGTGGATAAAAAAATCTCATGAAAGAAAAGAAATAATGTTAGTTCATCAATCGGTAGACATTTCTGAATTGAAGTATTTGCTGAAAGGAGGGGATTTAGTTATTGATAGTCAAAAAATGTTTAGGGAAGAAGACTTTAATAAAAGAGAATGAGCTGAAATAGAACAGGTTTGCAATGATTTTCAGGAAAGAAATGAAGATTTTGAGAAAGATAATTCGATTGAGAAAATCAAAACAGAATCTCGAAATGAGGAATATAATTCAGCTCTATGAAAGTTAAAAAATTGAACAGAAGAGGATTATCATAATAACAAGGAAACTAGGGAAGGATTGCAAGGATGGATAGCTTTATTAGAGTTGAGGTGTGGTTCTGGCGTGTGAAGAGTTAGAGAAATTGAAAATTCTAAAAATATTTGATCAAAAAAAGAAATAGCTTTGATTCATAAGTCAGCCTCTTTAGTGAATTATGATAGTGACGGTTTTTTAGTTGATTCAAAGCCTAGCTCTAATATGAAGATTCATCATGAAAATAGTTTTTATTTTACTTCTAGACAAAAAGAGGAAATAAACAGTCATTATTTAACTTTTAAAGCTAAATATAATGGTTTGTCTAAGGAAGATTTAATTGAAAAAATAGAGACTTTAGATTCGGAAGTTAAGTCATTAAAAGAAGAATTAAAAGAATTCAGGAGTGAAGAAAAAATAAAATCTCGATTAGAAAGTAATATAGAATTGAGAAATAATTAAATAATTTAGAGAATAAAAAAATAGAGAATCTAGTAGAGCAATTAGAATTTTCTAGAAATAAATAATTAAGATTTTGCCAACTAGAAAAGCTTGTGGATATTGTAAAGTTTGTGGAAGACAAAATGTTCTCTTTGAATACTGAGAGGGTGGTGGTGATAGTAACTATTCTTATAACACTGATTTTAAATATAAACAAGCTAAAGCCTTTATCTGTCAAGGTTGTCGCAGAGACTTTGAAGAAGAATTAAAAAAAATTGATGAAGAAATTTGTTCTAAATGTTGAAGTCATGTCAATTATGGTAATTTTGACACTACTGCTTGAACTAAAACAATTGGCGAAGAATGTTCGACTTGTCGGCGAAGAGCAGGACACGACCAACAAGCCAAGGAAGAATGGCAACAACAAAAGAAGAATAAAGCAAGACAAGAAATTCAAGCTGAGATAAATAAGAAAAAAGCCCAAATAGAAAAAAATGAGGAAGAGATAAGAAGAAACGAAGAGGGAATCAATAATAGTCCTAGCAATTATTCTTCTCCTACTACTAATTCTACTTCCACTTCAACCAACTGCTCTGAATGCAAGAAAACTATCTCCATTGGTAGTAAATTCTATGTCTATCCTCACGAGCCTGACAAAAAATATTGTGAGCCTTGCAACATCCAACAAGAGTTATGTTTAAACTACCTAAAAAGAATGATGGAAGGAGAAGACATAAATTCTCCAGTCGAAAAAGATAGTAAACTTTCTGATAAAAGCATATTATGTTTACTAATAGCTCAAAAAATCAAACATGGCGAGCCAGTCGATATTGACAAATATTCTCTTGATGAGGAAGATAAGCAAGCCTTAAGAGAATTTAAAAAAGAAACCCCAGTTCCTAGTGTGCCACTAGATTGTAAGATTAAATGTAATGATTGTGGTAAAGAACAGAGAATGGCGATACTTGACCTTGCTTGTAAATTTGTAATTCTACTAATATTAAAAAATGAAAGGGTAGTCAATCTCATTCTAGTAAACACGAAATGGACGCTGAAACTAAGTCAGCAATCTTTTGAGGTTCGCTTGCTTGATTAGCAATTATCGGTCTAATTATCTGACTAGTGGTTCGTTGAAGAAGAAAGAAACGAGAGAAAGAATTACTGCAAAATTCTCAATAAGATTATTTAATATCATCAATAAATTCATTAACTATTTGTCTAATTCGACTATTATCGCTTCCTCCTCCTTCGAGATACGATTTCATTTTTTGAGTAAATGATCTGATTTTTGACGTTAAATTGCTATATTGTTGCACAGCTTGAGAACCACTACTACTTGAACTATTTATCCCATTAACAATTGAATTAATCTGACTCTGTAAATTATTTAATTCACTGCGGATACTGCTACTATCCAAACTACTGGCAGAGATTGAGCTTCTTAGACTGTTAATATCTTGTTCGGTTTTTTTAATTCTTGTCTGACTAAGAGAATTTCTTGTTTCAAACCAGCCATCTCTTGGAAGTTAGCCGCCATTTCGCCTCTTATACCAGCTAAACCAGTCGCGATGGCATCTTTTAAAGCCATGACATTATTGCAGATTTGGATGATGGAACTACGACCTAACTCTTCCATGCGATATTGATGTCCGTAATTATATCGTTGCAGTTTCTTCGCATCATTAAAGGTATGTAATTGTCGCTTATTTTGATATTGATGGAAAGTATAAAGATAGTGAAGCAGTCAATTGCAGACTTCTTTATCAGCTTCATTTTTTCGAGTGCCCAGTTCATTAGATTTAATTTTCTTTTCTTCTTCGCTGAGATTTTGTCAAGAGCGATAAATAATTGGTAAATTAGGAGCTAATTCATGTTTAGCGACCCCAAACCCGCCCTTAGTGGCCATTTTGTATAATTCCTCAGGCTCAGGATTATTATCTCATTCTCAACCTTCTGAGTTGGTAAAGAGAAGTTTAATCGTTTAAGTATTTCATCATTTTGATACCAATTATCTAAATAACTCTTCAAGACATAAGGATCTCAGTTGAAATTAAGTTTTTTACCTAATCTGCCCTCACGAAAGAGAGCCTGATCAATATTCTCATAATTGTTAGTAGCAATAATAATACAACTATTAAAGTCTTGAGCTTCACCTCTTAATTGTTGGTCATCTCGTGGAGTAGATAAGAAATTCTTTCAATCTTCTAATAATTTATCTTGTTTGCTATCGGTGACATTAACTCCTTGGTCGGCTTCTTCCACAAAAACTATGTAAGGTTTGTTGCTGTAAGGATCACTATAATAATCTTGCTTAGCTTTTTTAATAATAGCGATTAGTTTCTCGTGCGAGTCAATCTTATCACCCGCGGGAGTTCCTTTACCAGGGGCTTTCAGAGTTGATCCATCAATTTGAATTATCGGAGGTATTTTGGTACTGTTTTTCAGAATTTCATAGTTAGGATTATTAGGATCTAATTCATCTGCTATTCATGATTCGTATCTTTCTTGAATTACCCGAGCCATTTGTTTAATGAATTCAGTCTTGCCTGTCCCAGGAGCTCCATAAAGCACACAGTTTCTTCGTTTGAAGTGTTTATAACTACCATCTTTATTTTCCGCTAAATCAGGATTGACACTACCCGATACCACCGCATCTTCTAAATCTTGCAGAATATCCTTAAAAGCTTGGGTTATTTCGGGCGATCAAAAAAGTTTGTTTGTAAAAGCTCCGTCAGAATCCACCCCATCGATAGCAAAACAGCTTTCTTCGCTGGGTGTTTGTTGAATATTATAATCTAAATTACTAGCTTGTCAACCTTTTAAACCCTCAACTTGAGCTTCTTTTAATTCTTTATCTAACCTATCTTTTTCTTGCTTAGCCGCTAAACCATCCTTATGTTCAATTTCGAACCTATCTCAGTCGATTTGATAGCCTTTTCACATTAAGACCGCCATAATTGAGCCTAGAATGACTGTTACTCCAAAAAATAAACTAGCTATTTGCTCAAAGATTTTCATATGGATTTGATTGATTTTTTATTAGATTGTTGTGTCCTTGGTATTGGAGATAACTACTAACTAAGCAACTATCACCACAAAAACGATATTCTGATTCTTTTATCCCTAACTTGACACAAGAAACACAAGTTGGCTTTTTACAAGAATAATAATCACTTCATAATTTCTTAGTTAGTTCAGTTCTTAGTTTGTTAATTACTTCGACCTTATTAAGAAACTCCAGCTTGCTCTGCTCTAACTGATTAAGCATATTATTCGCACAAGCCAAACAATATTCGGCAGGATGGTTAACATTAGACAATAGGCGGTGGGAAAACAGCTAATTTGACCTTCGTGCTGACATTTAGCACAATACCCAACTTCTCTAACAACTGTCAGTTTAATTGTTTGCTGGTTAATTAGTAGGGTTTGTTCCATGTTAATTGCTAAATTTCTCTTTATAAAAATGATAAACTGCTCCAATAATTAAGCATCCTCCCATAAAAAGTAAGGCATTATCAGTTGATTCCTTAGGTAAAAGACCAAAATATTTATCCGAGGGAGTTTCTTCGGCTTTTTCTTTTTCCTTAGATTGCCAGTCAAAAAAAGACTTATTGCCATCACCTTGGAAGATGTTTTTGACAATATTAGCTAATTCATCCGACTTTTCTTGACTAAAAATAGCAAAAGTAGGGTCTTGACTAATTTCCGCTCGTAATTTAGCAACCGCATTATTTTTAGCTGTTAGTAAAGCAAACAATTGCTGTTTCTTAACTTCATCCTCCTCATTTTTTCATTCTTCGGTTAAATCATTAGCTTCTTGACTGAGTTTATTAAGTTGTTGCAGTTTAACTTGAAATTTATGAAGTTGTTGTCAAGTAGTCTGCTCAACTTGCTTAATATAATGACCTAATTCTTTGGCTAGCCTTTTAAAACTCTCTTTAACTCGTTCTTGAAAGTGGATTTTAGAGTCGCCTATCCCAATACAAGAACCATAAAAGAAAGCTTCTCCATTATTATCCTCACATCTCGTTTTGAGCGATTGAAAAGAAGTTAACAAGGTTTTTTTAGTTTGGTTAAACTCTTGCTCGTTTTTACTTTTGCTTAGTTTAGCTTGCTGGGTAATTAAGACATCAAAAGCACGAAAGTTTTGATTGATGCTTGCTAAATCGTTAGTAAGTTGATGACTGCCACCGTAATTACACTCCCCACCGACAAAATAATTTCCCTTACAAGCGGTGCAGGGCTCATGTCCTTGTTTAGCCGTGCCGTTCTCTATCTCTTGTCCTTGACAAGGCGGATTGATGACAATCGCTCGAAAGTCTTGGAGGGTGATTTCATATGCCATAGTTTTGTTAATTTATTCAGTTAGCTAGATAATTATAATAAACTCACATTATTGTGCGGTAAATTAGATAACCAAAAAGCTAAAAAGGAAATAACAACTAATCAAACTTGCCAACTACCTCAATTAATATCACTATATCAGGTTTGGTTAGCTTTGGTTTGTTCAGCGTGTTCTTTAGCAAGTTTTTCGTTTTCTTTTTGTTGCTTATCTAAATGTTCTTTTATCTTGTTTTGCTGGTGAATTTCTTTCTTTTGCTCATTTACAAAAGCAAACAATTCCGTTGCCTTTTTATTATCACCTTCTTGTTGAGCTTGGCGAGCTTCTTCCAAAGATTTTAATTGTTGCTTTTCTAACTTACGATTGCTATCTCCTAATATCTTATTAACTGCCTCTTGTTCCGATTTGGTGGTTGAGACTATTTCATTCATTATTGCTCTTCGCTCTTCTAATGAAGCTCCTTTAATTCTTTCCAGTCAGTCTTTGATGTTTTCTTTGCGGTTATTTTTTAGTTCGGCAATCTTTTCAATACCATCATTATCACCAGTTTTTTTCATTCTCTCAATAACTTTATCAAGGAATTCATCACTCATTATCTTATTCTCTAAATTTGTTATTTTGCTAGAAGTATTAGTGTCTTCTTCGCTATCTGAACCTCGCATATAGTTAAGAGAGGCAGCAAAACCATTGGTCAAAAAGACAAGCGGAGTAGTGAAAGCTCGTAAACCTTGTTTGAATAGATTCATATTATACTATTTCCTTATTAAATTTCTTAAACATGCCAAAGATAAACTTAACTACCATTACAGCGGTAATTAACGCAATCGCTAAAATAATTCAAGTTGATCAATAACCTAAGTCAGGTCGACTGTTTTTAGCTTTTGTTTCCTCAACACTTAATTTCTCTGCTCCCGCACTTAGTTCATCATACATGTCTAAGACTTCTTTATCATTCTTTTTGATAGTTACTTCGTTCTCCTTTTTCTGTTTGCGTTTTTCTTTGATTTCCGCTTCGGTTACTTGCATAATTGCTAACTTCCTTGCTCGTTCCGCTGGATCTTGTTCGGTTTTTCAATCTTCGGTTTCTTTTAATAATCTTTGTTCTAACTTTTTCAAATCTTCTTTTAGCTTCTCATTCTCTTCCTTTAACTCTTTATTATTTTCTTCGGCTTTTTCCTTAGCCATCTTAAGCTTGTCTTTCCGATTTTTGTTGGCATATTCAATAACTTCTTCGGCGGTGATTCCTAAATTAGCTCCTCGTTTATTCGGCGTGCTACCAAAAGCCTCAATACCCTTTTTAGCGACAAAATAAGTCACTAAACCTCCTACTATTCATTTAAAAGCAACAGTTAAGGCTACGATTGTGACTGGTTCCATGATTTGCTTAAATCTCCCTCCCTAGTTTAGGAAAAACACTGCCGATAACTCCTGCCGCCAGTTTAAAGAGAACTATTAAACCAATCAAGGCACCCCCTAATCAGAGACCATTATTTAAAGTCACCTTAGGAGCATAACCCCAATAACCGCCCTTGTCCACCGCTTTTAAATCCACTAAGCCAGCTTCTAACTCTTTCACTTCTTCCTGCTTCTCTTCCTTAGCTTCTAATTTCTCCTGAGCTTCATCTTTTTTAGTTTCATCCTTCAAGAGAGCTTTCCGCTCTTGATCCAAGGCTTTAATTTCTTTATCTAACTCCTTTTTCTTGGTTTCATCCTCCTTGATTTTAGCCTTGACTTCACCTTTATCTAAACCTTTGACAGCTTCACTGTTTTTAGGGGTATCCAACTTATCCTTGATTAGGTTTTCATAACCAAAATATCCCGCTCCACCTGCTATTGCTAGGGCGATTAATTCTACTATTCCGAACATTATTTGCTTAAATTCTTACTTTTATTCTTATTTCTTCGGCAAGCTCGCTGAGGACAGTCCTGATACTCACCTGAGTGTTTTTGTTTATTCATATGTTATTATTTTATGTATTGTTTGTCTATCGGTTGTCTATTCAACATAAAATAATTTTATATTATGAACTATCAATTATTACAAAAATATTTAAAAGACCAACTGGAATGAACTTTTGACACAACTAATGGCTCTAAAACTGAAACAATCACTGGATTACAAGCTGACTTCCTAACCGCTCATAATCTCACTACCGATCCCAAATTAACCGAAGTGTTAACGCGATTCTATGACTCAGTAATCGCCACCCTTAACCAAGATGACAAATATTATTGATTAATGGGCTATCAGCCTCTAACCAACCTCTACTACGATAAATTCTTCACCTCGCAAAAACCTAACCTCGGAATCAAAAGTAGCACCGAAATCGAAGAAGCTATCGCTGACGAACATTATCAATTAATTGACCAAATCCTAATTGACTTTAAGCAGACTTTACCAGAAGAAGAAGAAACTCCCTCCGAAGCCGACTCTGACGAACTATCCCTCACCGCTACCCAACTCCAAGACCAAGCTATCGCGATCCAAGACCAGCTAACTGAACTATTCAAAGCTAAAACTGACACTAACCCCGATGCCAACTTAATGGCTGAGCTAGTGCGATTATTTAGTGCGGAAATGCAAAAAGCAGGGCAAGATAATGATCTCGACCTAGTGAAATTATTACTGACTAAAAAGAACGAAGCTTGTCAACCGCTTTTTAAGATTATCCTTACTTATCCTGACAGCAAACCTATTGTTAGTAGCATCAAACAATGATTAGCTGACTATCGCCAATTAACTATTCCTGAGCAAAAAAGCTTAAATCAGGAATATCAAGTCATTAATAAGCTTAATCAGATCATAGTTAGTTGTTCAGTTAAGGAAGAGGAAGAGGAAACTACTGCCAAACCAACCCAAGAAATCAAGCATAAAGAAGAACTCCTTTACTTTGGTGGCTTTATTGTGTTATTAGCCGTGGTAGCGATGTTATTTAAAAAACATTAGAATTTAAAAAAACATGACTAAAAAAGTATATAACGATAATCCCATCAGCCTGAGTGAAGCAGTAGATATCATTACAGCTATAAAAACTGATCTTACTCAAAATAGCACTCCACTTACTGAGCAAGAGTTAATTGCTCAAGCTAAAGCTTTAGGAATGAAAACTAAGGAAGAATATCAAGCCGTGCAAAAAGTTAAGGATACTCCTGAGGATAAGGAAGGAGCTTCGCCGTTATGATTATTAGTTATTCCTGCTCTTGTTTTTGCTTGGGTAGTAATAAAGAGTAAGTTTAAATCCTCTTAATTTTTTATAAGTTGACAAAACATGACAATAAATTGACTCAATTATCTCAGTGAAAACTATCCCACCGCAGAAGTCAAGCAAAAAGTTACTCAACTAACTAAATTCTCAGATAAAATTACTGGACGATTAGACTTAACAGGCTTCACTAACTTAACAAAATTAACGAGTGATGACGAATACATTCGTTCGGTTAATTTAGCAGATTGTTTACAATTAACTGAGTTAACTTTAAAGAATTGTAGATTTTTTGATAGTCAATTAGATTTAAGTAATAATTCCGAATTAACTTATCTCGATTTAAGTGTTTTTGCTAATATTCTCCATCTCACTAAATTAACTGAAGTTCATTTCATTCATCCTTTAGTGAAATTCCAATGATATCTTTTACAAAATCCTGAGCAACAGGACAATTTAGCCTTTTGACCCCAATTTATTGACTGTTTAAGAACAAGTTCAAACGAATGAAAATTACAAATCTTACTTACTTTGGAATTATTGCAACACCAAGACAATTGAGACAAATATTGAGATATTTTGCAAGAGTGAATTGAACTAAATAAATATAAAGCAAACCACGTACTTTTTGGTGAGCAGAAAAAATTTGAACAAACTCGTGCAATCTTTACTAAATTATGAGAAAATAGACAAGAATATCAACAATTAGCTAGTGAATTAACTGCTATTAGAAAAGATAAAGAGGATTTAGATACTAAACTCGCCACTCACGACCTCACCCTCACTAACTACCAACAACAATTAGAGCAATTACAAACTGAAGTAGAAAGATTAACTAGAATTAATAAAAGATTAAAAACTGAACAAGCAATATTTAAAGAAGCAAGCGAAAAGTCATTCCAAGAACATTTGGAACAAACATCTCAGCTTCATAAGCATGCTAGTGAACTAGCATTAAAATCTTACGATAAACAAAAAGAATTAGAAGTCCAAATCCAAGCTAAGGAAGCAGAATTAATCAATCTCCAAGAACAACAACAAGCTAAATTAGTTAGTCAAGAAACTATTCTTAATCAATTACAAACCAAACTTGAATCCTTACAAGAACAACTAACAGCTAAGGAGACAGAATTGACTAAGCTCCGCGATGAGACTTTATCTTCCACTGCTTCCTTACGAGCAGAGTTTAAGTCTTTGAAAAGTGAATTAACAACTACTCAATTAGCCAAAGATAAGCAAATAGCTGAATTGAAAGCTCAATCACAAGCAGATTCTGAAAGTAGAAAAACTCTAGAAGCAAATTTAGCTAGTGTAAGAAAACAATATTTAGATAAATCACAAGAAGCAGAAAACTTAACTGGTGAATTAAACGGCAAGGATAGCAAAATTCAAGAATTAGAAGCTCAAGTAACGGCTTTGGCTATTAGTAGTGGCTTGTTAAGTCAACAGTGTGAGGATTTAACTAGGCAATTAACTTCAGCTCAGCAAGAAAATAATCGCAAGCAATTAGAGTTAGAGCTTAAGGAAAGTTTATTGCAGGAGAAGGATAATTCACTGAGTGAGCAAGAGCAAGTTATTAGAGATTATCAAGTTTTATTGAGAAGAAGCGAAGAGCAACTAAGTGGCTGTCAACGGATTATTAGTGAGAAGAGTGAAGGATTAGAGCAGTTGGAAGCAGAGAAGAATGAGTTGGGTGAGTTATTGGAACAATCAGCAGAAAAAATATCCCAATTAGAAGATAATTTGTTAACTGCTACCACTAAAATTAGCGAGTTGGAAAGTAAGATTAAGGAATTGGAGCAAACTAATCCTCATTCGCAAGAGTTAGTTAGTTTGAAAACAGAGTTGGTTAGATTAAAGAGTAGTTCTCAGCAAGAAATTAATAGTTTAAAAAGTCAATTGCAACAAACTAAACTAAAAGAAGCAGAGTTGAGCAAGAAGATTAAAGATTTGACTAAAAAAACTAATGCTGAAGAAACAGAAATTACTGATAATTCTTGGTGAGAGCGAATTAAAACTCCGCTCTTTTATCTTGGTGGAGGATTAATAATAATTTTAGCTATTAGTTATTTGAAGAATAAATTCAAAAGTTAATTATTACTTAGGATTTAACTCAATTTGAGCTTCCCTAATAGGATTAACATTTAATCCTTTAATTTTAGTATAGTAGTTGGAATTCCCATCTGAGCTAAATTATAAATCTTACTGGTTACTAGAATTTGGAATATGGAGAATTTGAGCTTGGTGTTCGATCTGATCTTCATTGCTGACTAATATCATCTCTCATGCTTTTATTTCTAATTTCTCATTCCCCGCCCCTAGTTCCACTAATCCTAAACGTTGGCAGATAGGTAAACAATAATCACCTTGTTCAACTTTTTCTTCTTCTTGAGTATCTTTTAATAGTAAAGCAAAAGATTTAATGCTTCTGAATTTCTCTTTTTGAGGTATCGCTAAAATATTATCTTTTTTAATCGATTCTACGGTTTTCTTAGTTCCGAGAAGAATCAATATTGTTTCGTTTTCATAATTTTTTGGACTAACACAAACTTTTCTCTCATATAATCCTCCTTCCACTTCAAAACCACTTTCTCTTTTGTAGATATTAGGATCTACTTTTTTAATTTGATAGTTGGAAACAAGTAAATTAATGCCTTTTTTTTTAAAATTTAATTCATATTCGTCTTTTTCATCGACTCTTCTAACTTCTATCTCTATTCCTCCTTCTACATTAGTCGAACCGTTTTTATCTATCTTGGGCATTCAACCACCATTTCCTGAACCATGCCAAGCTATTAGTTCAGCATAACCATTATTAGAAGCAACTTCCATAATTTCTGCTAAAGTCTTCTCTAAATCTTCCTGAAAATAAGTAGAGAATTCTGTTTTTTCAGAATGTTCACAGAAAATAGTCTTTTCTTGTTTAATTTCTTTGTTTTTGCACTCTTTGCATAGGTTTTCTTTATAATTAACTGGTACACATTCACCATAAGGCAACAAACCTAAGACAGAATAAATACCATCTACTGGAATTCCCCTACCTCTATGTTTAATTTCCTTTAAAGCTTGATTTAGAGTCATTTCCACTTTGTCATTCTCATCATAATCATCACGATAATAGACTCAACCAACTGGTGTAGCTATTTTTTTAGAACCTTTATCAAACTCTCTTCGATTATTATATCTACCTTCTATGTAACCTAACTGATTCAAAGCTCATGTTCCAGCCATAGCTCATCCATCAATCAAATAATCATCAAACATAAAAATAGTGTGCTTTGATAGTCAACCTTCTTGGAAAGTTCAGGAACGTGTGAATCATTCGGAGTTAACTATTTTATTCAGAACATCGTCCATCAAATCAATACCATTTAAATCACCAACTTCTTCATCAATGTTGATTAAAGTTGTCTCAGCCTCACCATAATATTGTCTCATTTTAGGAACTTCCTGTCCTCGTTCAGTTTTGCCTGCTTCACTTTGGTCTTGATTAATACAAAGTTGATCCATTCAAAGATAGTCAATTCCTATTAATTCACAAGCTTTCACAGCTTTAGTTAAAGCTTTTCTTCCTTTAGAAGTAAGACTGATAAACTTGTCATTCTCATAATTATCTTTGCCACATTCGCCTCAGAGATAAGATAAAGTAGCATATTTTGGCTTCGTAGTTAATTGGTTGGTTTCTTTGACATTTTGCTTCAAATCTACAATGTTGAAAGTAGTTAGATTTTGTTCACTTTTGATGTTGTGAAGTCTAATTGGTAAAGATTTGGGAGCAGAAAAATTACTTTTTCCTCATTGGTTGAAATGAATGCTATCATACTTGAAGTTCTGAATATTTTCGAAAAACTTCTTTTCTTTTTCTTGCTTTAAAGCAATTTTTGCTATCTGAGCAAACTTGCTTTTCTGTTTCATTTCTCCAAGTAGTTGAGGTGGAGTTAGAGGCGAAACAATCAAAGGAAGCTGTTTATCTATTTTGACTTTTCTTCAGGTTTTTAGTTTATCGGCAAAATCTTTTCCTTCAAAAGGTTGTAATTCTTCTCAAACATCAATTACTCGAGCTTCGGATCTTTCGAGGAATGAACAATCAAAATTTTCAATACTTTCGGGTAAATATTCTAAACCCTTATTTATGTCAGTATCTCTAATATTTAAGTTTCTTAATTTCCTCAAATCCCGCAAAGGTTTTAACCCACCATAAAAAAAATTATTATTAATATCTAATTCTTCTAAATCAGTCAAATGACTTAAAAAGGACAGATTCTGACTAAGACTGTTGTCATAACATTCAAATTTCTTTAAATTTAAACAATTATCTAAGTTTAAGGAAGTTAATTGATTGCGGGAGCAATCTAATCTTTCTAGATCAGTAAAATCAGATAAATCTAAGGAACCAGTAAGATTTTCAACACAAATTTCTAGCTCTTTGATAGAACTTCTTTGTGCTTGGAGATACCTTCAATTCAGCCAAGACTGAGGAGTAGCAAATTCTCCTCTTAATTGTTTTAAGTTTAAATTATGATTAGGTTGACAGTTTTTTCATCTCAAATAAGAAGCCAACTCATACTCATCTTCTTTTAAACCCGCTGCTAGTCAGAATTGAGTTTCGTAAGGAGTAAAAAGTTGCTCTTTTCATTTCTCAACTTTTTCATGATCTCATGGTTCAAACCCAGCTCGGATTCATTCTCGAGCCTCGGAACAAGTTAAATTGAAGTTTTCTCAAACTTGTTGGTAGGTTATGCCGTGACGATTTTTTCCAGCAAAATCAGGGTGAGCATCAACTCAAAGCTTTTGGTATTCTTTTTTTAAACTTTCTGAATTAATCTGTTGCTGAATTTTTCGGACGTTTAGGTGTTTTTTATCTCGGGTTCAAGCGTAAAAAGCAAAGTCATTAATTCTGAAACTTTCTCCTAAAACTTCGACTAATTCTTTAGTTGTTTGGTAGTCAAAGCCATATTCTTTTCAGAGTTTTTGGTAATATTCGTCAAAGTCCTCATGAATATCTGTTCAATTTTCATTAAATTCACTTATCAATTCGTCCATATCTCACTCCGCTAACTCTTCAGCACTGATTTCTTTTTTGTCTTTCAAAAAAATACAAAAACTATAATCAGTGATTTCAAAATTTTCACCTAGAACTTCGGCTCATTGACTAGTCTGTTCATAAGTAAAACCTTGATTTTCTCATTCACTTACTAATTCTTCCGTAAAGTTAGGGTTAATTTTCTGTCAATTTTCCAATTTTAATCTTCGAGGCATGAGGTTTATTATAACTTAGTTTTTTACTTGTAGATTAGTTCATTGACACTTAATTCTCCCTAAGAATTTTTTCTTCCAATTAAACAATTAAATCAACTCTTTCAAAAGCTACTAGCACATTACTACCAATCCGATTACCTTCTTTAACCGTAAAAACATACTCATCACCTTCTACTATCTTGTGAAGTATCTTTATTGTTGAAAACAAACATACTTTCGCCTTTTTCTAGCTCCAAGATTAAAAAATCTCGTTGTTTTTATCTTGCTTGACTTTCTTTAATAAGATTCTATCTTGTATTTCTCTGGTAAATTCCATATTTTAGTTATTTTTTTGTTACTTATTTTTCTTTAAGGTCTAAATAGTAAAAAGACCTATTTTTGTCAGTAAGTCAGATCTTTTTGTAAAATTTGAATAGTTTCTTGCAGACTGACAACTTTTAGTTTAGTCTCTAATAATTGCTTTTCTAATTTAGTGATTGTTTCTGGCTTGTTCGTTTTCTCCTTGAACTTGTAGATAAAGATTAGCAACTTCACTAATGCTGTTTCTAGCTCTTCACAACGCGAACAAGGTTTAACATTCTGACTAGGGTTTAACACTGCCAAACTAGGTTTAACATTTGGGTTTAACAGTTAAACCTTTTCTCTTGTTAGCCATGTAATTTTTGAAGTATTGCCGAGCTTGGGCTTTATCTTTAATGGGCATATTTTTTCAATTCTTGCTTAATATCTGTTAAATCTTGCGGATTACTTACCTTAGTTTTCAACTTAACCATGATTGCAAAGTAATAATCAGCACAACGCCAACAGCGATAACTAAAACGCTTACTATTGGCTCGACCTCAATTATTTTCAAGGATTTTAGTAGCCAAGATTAAGTCTTTGTCTGACTTATCCCCTCTTATTTCTGAGCAATCCGCTCAGCAGATACCTCTTTTTAAAATGTTAGGATAGTCAGCTAGTTCTATTTCTAACTTTCAATTCTTGGTTGAGTGAGTTAGTTCTAATATTTTTTTCATTGGTAAATATTATTCAATACTTTTATCTTGTTCCTTCATATCGATCGTTCGCTGCCCCAATCGATGAGCAGAATAAAAGACTTTGGGTTTAACGGGATAAGAGGAAAAATGAATAAATACTTTTGAATTTTCTTGCTTTTTAGATACAATTCTCTTAATTCAGGAAAAAAGTTTAATTCATCAATAAAAATCGCTTCTTTTTGTAAATTGTTGTTTATTTTATTCATAATTTAATAAATAATTTCAAAGTTATTTTTCGGAGGCACGGGTTCTAATTTACAATAGTAGATATTATCCTGAGTGCGAGACTTATTAATAAACCCACTGTAGAGAACATCCTTAACCTTTAAGAGTAAATACTGTCAGGATTTAGTGCATTACTCTTGTGATTCCAACTGAGCCATTGGCAATCTAAGCCTTGCATGCTATCAAAATCGTAATATCAGCGGGCATTGCCTCGCGTGCCTAGCTTTTGCTCAGAATCCTTGATAGTAAAGGTATATTGCGGGGCAGAGAAGTGAATTTCTTGATCTTTGAGGGTAATAGTGAAAAATAGGTTAGTCATGAGCTTTAGTTTTTTGGATTAGAATCTAGCAATAATTCTTTTTTATTGCTGACTTGATTTCTTGTGCTATTTTCTTTTGAGCTGACTCGCAAGATTGCGGGCATTTTTTTGATTTCTTGTTTTTGGGTTTGATAATTAGTTAGTTTAGTGTTAGTCATAGTATGGTCAACTTCTTAAGGACTAGTTGTAAAGTCCGTGTTTACTGGTTAAATTCCTTGATTAATTCTTCTCTCTCTTCCCCATTAACAAAAGATTTTAATTCTTGAGTATCATGAATAAAACATTAGCTTCACCGGAGAAGCTGACCTTGTTATAGTGTTCGAGGTGATATTTTTCCTTTTCTTTTAATAAGGAGGATGATAATTCTCCTTGCACATAAATACAATCACTGCGAATAGCTAACACTTGACTAGGCTGAAATTGGCGATATAAGTAATAAGTTTGTAAGATAGCGAGATGATTAACGGCTAAGGTTCAAGCTCGGTAGTTATAACCACCATATTTACTTTTACCGACTGCCCATAAAGGCATTGGTTAGTGATTTGCCTTGTTGCTTAGTCTCTTCCTTAGCTTTTAATTGCTCGCAAAAATCAAGGAAGCGATTAATGTCTCCCGAACGATGAGGGAAGATTCAGAAATCATCATAGATTATTTTTTCTCTTAACTTATATTGCTTACAAAAAGTCCTAAATAGTTTAGTATGCAACAACATTCTTCCTTTAAACTCTAGCTTAATTTCATTCTGTAAATTAGGCACAAAAGGAATTTGTTGATTTTTAATAACTGCTCTTTTTTTAAGATAAAAACAAACAAAACCATCTACTTTCTCTTTAAGTTTTTGCTCAATTAATTCAGAGTCTTTAAAATATGTTGGTTCTCCATAAGGCAAAGGATATCCTCTCATAATCTGACCATAACAACTCTTAATGTCAATCTTTCAAACATTCTCAAATAATCCCTGTTGCAAGTTTTCAAATCTTGGTGGGAAGACTCAGTGAGCAATTTGTTCGAATAATTCTTTATCATGACTAGAATGTTCGGCCACAAACTTGGGACAGAGTTCTCAACATTTTTTGAGGGCTTGACTGCCCATGCCTTCTCTAGTTTCTTCCGTGGCCCTCCGTAATTCTTTAATGGTGGCTAAACCAATTTGAATAGTTCGCTTGGCTACATCAACAATCATTTTCTTTTCTTGTTCTTCTTTAGCTAGGTAAGGTCAAGTATTTTGATCACACAAGACGGTAATGGGATAATTCTCTATTTCACTTCAAGAAATGTCATTTAAGCCTTGATTGTTAGGTTTAATTATTTTATTTTCTCAATCTAATCAATAAGTTAATTTAGGCATGATTTTTATCTTTTTTTTCTAAATCGTTTTGATAATTCTTTTGATTCCGAGTTTTGCCAAAGGTACCAATATGACAACTCCCTCAATCACCCCCCTTGACAAAATCTCGTCTTTTTTCTCCTTCTAAGGAAAAATGTCATTGTTTATTAGCATCCGCATGTTTTTGATTACCAGCACAAACATCCCGCCGATAAGTATATTCTCACTGACAATGCTTTGGTAAGACGGGCGGATGATATGGACCATAGCGAATACACTCTAAGCATCATCAGTTGCTAGTACCTTGATTAGAACTACAATCACCTAAACCCATCGCTTCTATTCAGCAAAGAGCTTTATTTTTTCTTTTGTTGTCAAGTTCTTATTTCTAACTCACTACCATATTCCTCGATATATCCTGCATGAGCCACCTCGTGAATTTGCTTCTTTTCTATCTCTGGTCAATCAGTCGCCTTTTTATAAATCTCTCACTGCGACCGGGGCGATTACCCCGCAGAGCGATTACTTGGCTTCTTTTAACCGCGGACGTCCATACTTATCAAGCTCTAATTCTGCTTCCGCCACTAACTCGCGTGGCTGACTGTGACGATTGATTTCAATAAAAGCTCGCAGATAATGTTTCTTGGTATGCTCAAAAGGATTCTGCTTATAATACTTATCAAACGTCTCACCCATATTCCAATCTCTCTTGGGGACTTTGGTGGTATGGATGACCGTCTGGCCATCTTTACCCGCAAAAGTCAGATAATCGCCTACTGGCTGAGGAGCTTGCAAGTAACGATCTCTAATTCGCCAAGGAGATTTTTGATAGAGAGCTTTCGATAATCTCTCAATTTCACTGCGATCTTTAATCGAACCTTTACTTTGCTTAATCTCAGCTCATAATTTCTTAAACTCTTTTATTCTTAGCTCAAAAATCTTTATGCTCGCCCTTTTCGGGCCAGAAGAGTTTAATCTGCTGGGTTTTTTTGACTAAGGTATTAGCTTGCACTTTAGTTAAGCCCGCTTTCTCTTGTCAGTAACGAATTTGACTACGTTGATCAGCCACTTCTTCCTGATAGGCTTGACTAGTTTGACGAAGTAAGTGAGTTTGTCCCTTTTTGTTGAGTTTGTAAGTTAAGTGTTTTGATTGCTTACGAAATTCAGCATAAAAGTCATACTGAGGAGTTTGTTTTTGCTTTTTAGCTAGTTCTTTGCGAGCGAAGGTTTCTAAATCTAAGTGGGAGGTAAAGTAAAGAGATTTAGTGCGGTTAGTTTTATTTAATTCACTACGAAAATAAGAGTAGATTTCTTTGAGTCGAGTTTGGCGTTGACTTTGTCCTAAAGTAGGCTTCCTAGTCAACTCCGACAAGGATTTAACCAATCCTTTGTTTAGCTTTTATTTCGCTTATTTTTAATTTAGACATGATGGCAAATTACCACCGCCTCACAAATATTTCTTATAAAATTGTATTAAGAATATCTTTAAGGTAGGTGTTCTGACATCTAGTAGCCCCAAATGGGGTTGCTAGGTGGTGTTTTTTGATTTTTAAAATAATTCATCAGGTTTTTTAATTCATTTATTGGTAATATTATCTTTGATTACTTCATAACATTCAAAGATAATAGTATCTTCTAAATATTTAGTTGGAGTAAATCAGCGAAAATAAGTCGGCTGACCGTGATTTTGGAGTTTGACAAAACAAATTCATCAATTTTCATCTTTACTAGTTTCCACCGAAAATCAATCGAGCTCTTTAGTTAGATTAAAATAAGGTTGCTTATAATTATTATAACCGCTAATTTCTACTCAGTTTTGTCATCGGTGGAAACTTTGGCAGGTAAATCTTGATAGTAAATAATGAATGATTTATTCATAGATATTAATATAGGAATGAAGAAAGTCGCCAATCAGAGCTTACTTCTTATTCCTATATTGTTATTTTATTAAATAATTATAAATTGTTCTCTAAATTGTTCTCTAAATTGTTCTCTAAATTGTTCTCTAAATTGTTCTCTAAGAAGTATTAAGGAGAATATTTTTTAAAAATTCTAATATTAATAATTAATGGAAGATAATAAAAGAATTTTAAAAGCCAATTGTGTACGTTGCAAGTCAATAGTGAATATAAAGTATATTGATGGTGAAAGAGATTACAGCAAAAAAAATAACTGGGACTACTGAACCGAAAGCAAACCCGAAAAGAATAATCCTCGTTACTTATGTGATGAGTGTTTGTTAGAACTTTATTATCGTTATAAAGTCGAATTCAAGCAGTGAATTAAAGATAAAAAAAAACGTAATTTATTGGGCGTTTACATTAATGAAGGATTGATAGGAAACAAGAAAAACCTTTTTTTGATATTTCCTAAAACATAACTCTGACCCTTCCTCCAAATGCTTCAGTTTATTTTTCTTACAAAAAATAAACTAGAATACCTTAGATATAACTTTGCTTAGCTCTAAGGTATTTCAACCCCTTTAACCAATAACTATTATAAGTATCCAAATACCTCTTCGCCACAAAAACAACAACTCTTGCTCAGTTTTATTAGTACTCCAAGCCACTCCTGCTCACCTAATCACTCGCACATAAATTCCCTCATCAACTTTATGCACAAATTCCACTTGGAACATGCCCGTGACCACCTCCCGCATTTGGATGGGAGCTTGGCCAATGCGTTGATAAGTGGCAAAGATGCGGGTGCCTTGTTGCCTTGACAAAGCCACAAAATGACTCAAGAATCGCTGTCGCTCCCTGACATCCTGCACGATATTACCTTGGAAGAGCAGATTGCCTTCATCAATAAAGATGTCTTCTTTCACGCCCAACCTCCCACTCGGAGCCAACGAAAATCAATCTGAGCTTTTTCGGCTCAGGGTAGTCCACAAGGAAAAGTAGCATATTTATTCTCACCGGGCAATTCTTGGGCGAGCATAGCTAAGAGAGCAGTCTTGCCCGAGCCAATGGGTCCAAAGAATAATAAACCATTGCTTTTACTACAAAGTTCAATAAATTCTTGATTACTAGTTAAGATTATTTGCCCTTTATTTTGAATGAGCATAGTGATTATTCCCCCCACTAACATGCCTAAACAAGCTCACAGTAAAGTTAAGAATAAGAATTTAAATTTGCTAAGTAAAATAGTTAATCATCCTAATTGGATAGGAGCGAAGAAGCAACCAACTAAAATTAGTGGGATTAACAAATACCAATATTTTTTGAGCCAGTTAGTGAGTTTGAGCGAAAACTTGTCTTTTTTAATTGGATTTGGTTGAGTCATTGGGTTCATTAGTTGGTTCTGCTTCATTTAGATCAGGATCTTGCTGAATTTGATCTAGATCTTCGGATGATAATTGGTCGTTGTTGGCTAATGACTTATTAATAACTTCCCCCTCATCTTTACTGAGATTTTTTGACTTATCAGCTGATTTATTGCCATTAGTCTTGACTTTTTTCTTGCTCTTGTCCTCCTTATCTCACTGGTCAATATCCGCTGAGGTTATTTCTCTACCTGCTAAGCCATAATGGTCAACTTGCTCACGAAACTTGTGAAATTGTTGTTTTTTTTTGCGAACAAGTTCGGTTTTCTTGTCTTGAGTTTTGAGATACTTCAAGATTAAGTTACGGTCGAATTTAATCTGCTTAGCTCATTCTTCATCGCTACTGGCTAAACCGCTATCCTTAATAGCCTTAACTATAGCGAGACCTTCTTCCGCTTGTAGTTTCTGAGTAAAGATATATTCTAATCAATTGGCTTGCATCTGCTTGGGGATATTTCAATGAGGATCATAAGATGCTTTCATTTCTTGGTTGTCAATGGCGATGATGGTAGGGAGTAGCTTATATCAACTTTGTTGATTTTTGATGGCTAGGAGTGAGTAGCGGTCTAAGAAGGTAGTATAGCCTAACACCTGCCAAGTTTGGTTCTTTTGCACTTGGAGCAGATGTTCGGGGGCGATACCATTATTGGTTCACACAAAAACTCCACCTAGTTTACCAACTTGGGTGAGATAATCTTTTAAGACCTGATAGCCTTGCTCACCCAATTCTTGCTGACATCAGGTTTGTCAGCTGTTAATATCATCTAACAAGTAGTATCATTTATTGGGAGCAGCTCATTTAGCAATGAAGTGAGTTTCTAGGATAGATTTGTCGAGGGTATGATTGGGAGTCGGTAAGTTGGTGAATTTCACTCCTTGGAGGTGTTGGAAGAAATGATTGAGTAATCAAGACTTACCTACTCCCGATGGTCCTGTGATTTCAATGAAGCGATGTTTAGCTAGGAGATTGAAGACTTGCTCTTTGCTACTTAGTCGCTTATACTTTCAATAAAGTCAGAGCAGTTGCTTCCAACTAGCCATGATGATGACGAAGGTGAGGAAGATTAGGCCTAATCAGGTGTTGCGAGTCATGACTGTATATCTATATTTTAGTTGTTTAACAGTTGTTTTAATAGAAAAAACTGGTAATAACACAACTATCTTTTTCCTAAGGCTATTTCTTAACTTGGCCTACTCTTAACTCTTTCTTTTCTTCTCGTTCTAAATAAGCATTCTTAAACTCTTCTAACATTTCGGTAATGAGACACTGCTTTTCATGAGCTAGCGGCGAATAGTTTCATCGAATTCAGGGTTACTTTGGTGCCGAAGTAAACGGTGCGATTGGTGCGAGTGAGATAACCGACCATCTCGGCGAGAGTAAGGAACTTCAGTTTTGATTGGCTTGTATTCTTTTTGATTGGCTTGATTGGCATTTGTTTAGCTGATGTTTGTTATATGGTTATTTTAGTTAGTTAAGAGTTTTTTAGACTTTTAGGGAAGGATAATTTTTCTTGAAAAAGATGTCAATTATTTTTTCACAATATAATTTAGTTATATTGTGGTTTTTCAGTGTTTTTTGAAAATCAGTGAATTACTCTTAAAATACCTTGTACAAATTATGAAAGCTTACTTAGTTAAATACATTTCCAAAGAAGGTCAAGAACTAACTAAACTCTTAATTAAGATGACCAATGAAATGACCTGGTGAAGAAAAATGATTGGCTGGTTTTCTTAATGATTTGCCCCTTAGTCAAGCAGTGAGGCACTAGTGGCGTCTTAGTCGCCACAGGTGATATCTACTGAGAAAAACCTCTCAAAGATAGATTAGCAAATATGGCCAACAAATCTGGAGTTGAACAAACTCCTCCAATAAGGTTAACTGAACCAGTTGCTCCAATATCAACTCCCCAATACACTATTTGAGCGCATTGGTGAACAAGTCAACAAATCAACCACAAAAAGCTCAAGACTAAATCGAGATAATTCTTACCTATCTAAATAAAGAATTTGTCAGTCGTAATTAATTTATTAGTGGAAAAACGAAGTAATATTTATATTGTGAGCTTGCTTAGACGTCTCTTGATTAAGGGTTTCTCTCTTTAATCTAATCTTGATAGGGTTTTCTCCTTACTTTTCTCAGTAGTTTTAATTAGTTGAGTAATATTTGTTGCAAGTAACCAAAACATATTTCTTGTTGCTTGCCACAAGGCTCACAAAAGTTTTGGTTGGGCAAGTGAGGTCAGGTATAGACTCGCTCACCAACTGAGATAGAATTTTTACATTCCGAACAATTAGCGGAAGTGGAGGACAGGATTAGTAGTCGGAGGTGAATAATTACTAGGAGTTGAACTTGGTAAAGGAAAATTATCAGGAATGCTAGAAGAGATATTGCCACTAGGTTTACAATTAGCACAGTAATGTTTGGTGAGATCACTTTCAAAATAAAAAGATTGCTCTTGACTGATGTCCTTTTTTGGCACTTAGTGCAGGTATTAATTAAATTAGCACAATGTTCTGCTATTTTTCTATCAGTTTCCTTGTTTTGGCTGGCTCTAATTGATTTCCTTTTTGTTGCCTTGTGTCAGTTTCTCTTTCGGCATTACAAGCTGGGCAATCTTTGCCGATAGTTTTAGTGAAATGAGTATGATCGAAATTGTTGTAATTAACTTTATCTCAACATTTAGAGCAAATTTCACAATTCTCATTTTTTTTAAGAAGTTTTTTTAAGTTAGTGTGACAAACTTGACAAATAAAAGCCTTGGCTAGTTTTTGTTCAAAATTGGTGCGATAAGGATCTATTCCGCTGGCAGTTTCTCAGTATTCAAAAAGAACATTTTGTTTTTTACAAACTTTACAAATCCACAAGCTTTTCTAGTTGGCAAAATCTTAATTATTTATTTCTAGAAAATTCTAATTGCTCTACTAGATTCTCTATTTTTTTATTCTCTAAATTATTTATTATTCTCAATTCTATATTACTTCTAATCGAGATTTTATTTTTTCTTCACTCCTGAATTCTTTTAATTCTTCTTTTAATGACTTAACTTCCGAATCTAAAGTCTCTATTTTTTCAATTAAATCTTCCTTAGACAAACCATTATATTTAGCTTTAAAAGTTAAATAATGACTGTTTATTTCCTCTTTTGTCTAGAAGTAAAATAAAAACTATTTTCATGATGAATCTTCATATTAGAGCTAGGCTTTGAATCAACTAAAAAACCGTCACTATCATAATTCACTAAAGAGGCTGACTTATGAATCAAAGCTATTTCTTTTTTTGATCAAATATTTTTAGAATTTTCAATTTCTCTAACTCTTCACACGCCGAGAACCACACCTCAACTCTAATAAAGCTATCCATCCTTGCAATCCTTCCCTAGTTCCTTGTTATTATGATAATCCTCTTCTGTTCAATTTTTTAACTTTCATAGAGCTGAATTATATTCCTCATTTCGAGATTCTGTTTTGATTTTCTCAATCGAATTATCTTTCTCAAAATCTTCATTTCTTTCCTGAAAATCATTGCAAACCTGTTCTATTTCAGCTCATTCTCTTTTATAAAGTCTTCTTCCCTAAACATTTTTTGACTATCAATAACTAAATCCCCTCCTTTCAGCAATACTTCAATTCAGAAATGTCTACCGATTGATGAACTAACATTATTTCTTTTCTTTCATGAGATTTTTTTATCCACTTATTTTTAATAAAATCACTACCTAGCGAAGTAACAATATGCTTAAAGTTTCACTCACCTATGTTTCTTTTGATATCTTCGACAATATCTGAATTCCTTAATTTATTTTCCTCTTGACAAAACTTTCCAATTTCTCTACTCGGTAATCTTTTCAAGAATAATATTTGTGGATTTCTATCAAATCTTATGTGTAAATAATGAACTCCTAAACCATTAGTTGACAATCATTTAGTAGCACCATTATTCAAATCTTCTGACAAGCTTTTACCAACATTTTTTCAAAACTCATTCATTGTTCATTAGAAACATTCTTAGCGAATTCACTGATATTTTTATAATCCTTGTCGTCTTGAGGAATAGGGACAACTAAATTTGCATCTTTGCCTAAATTTTAAAACTACAAACATATTCATCACTACACCTGCTAAGATGTTCTTGAAAACTAGAATAATCTTGTCTAATATATTTAAACCTACAGACTTAGTTACCACAAACTCAAATTGCTTGTTAACAGAATTATTTGATACAGGAATACATTCCCAAAAATATGCAGAATTCAACTGGCTTGTTGCATCATTCAAAGCTTTTCTTAATTGCTTTAAGAAAATAACATCTTTAACCTTTAAAAGATAATAAACTCAGCATAAGAAAGCTTACTGCCATCCATTTTTTACAAACTGATATTTCAATACATTGTTATTTATCTTAGTAATTTTGTACATATGAATTTTCTTTTTTTCATTTATATTAATGTCTTAAACTCAACAACCTTCTTTTGGAGGAATCTCTTGCAGAGCTTGTTGACCTGATAATTGTTGATCAGTATAATTTGGTATTTCAAATATCTTATTCAAACCTTTCTCCATATACTGTTTAAAGCAATATTTAACTAATATTCTCTCAGGTTCACTCAGATATTTTTCTCCATCACTACTACAACCAATTTGGTCACTGGCATTTAACCATCAGCTACTAAACTTTAACTTCTTATCACGATACCCAAAACCACCACAACAAACTCTTTTTTTTCCTTCGGGAATTCGTATCACCATGATCAATACCTAACGTATTTTTGATAAGATAATCATGAACAAGCCCCCTGACCAGCTCTTCCATGAGCTTCTGCAGGTCAGTTGTCCGTGCATTGTATAACCACATAAAAACTTCTTCTCTTTGTCCGTTTGCTTTACCGCCACTATTATTTAATCAACTAAATTTTCCATCAATAGCATATATAATGGTTCCAGCATAGTTTTTGTTTGGATCAAAAGCATCACCGTAGAGAGAAATCTTTGCGGTGACTTTGCCAAATTCACGAGATAATTCTGTTTTAATTCGCTTATAAAAAGCGTCAAAATTTTTTTTACCCATATCTTATATTTTAAGATCCAAGATAGTTTATTGATTTTTTCTTTAATAAATTTGCTTTTATGTTAATGTAATCATAACATAAAATTATGAGTTATTGAGTTAATCATGCCCTTCTCAAATCGTTTTTATAACAGACAAAAAATAATTACTAAAATTGACAGAAGTTTTTTTTAAAAGTACCCAACAGTGAAGAGTTTAGCGATTTACTATTTCCCTAATTACCTTTGTATTCACTATTTTATCTACATTATATGTTATTAGCTTTTTCCTCACAAAACTAATTCTATCTCTTTTTAGGAAACTTTAATTCTTTGGAAAGTTCGGCAGTTCTGATATTCAAAGGTTTAAATAACATTAACTTATTAATTTCTACTAAAATTCTTTACAGCGAAATTTCCGTTAATTGCTTAGGTAGTCTATTTTATTTAAATTCACTCACCATTAAAATCACACTCCTTTTTCAGTGCAATCATTACGCCAAAGCAGTTATTGATCATTGTTATTAATCCCATTCTTAATGGTTTTTGATAAATTGACTAGTAATCAATCTTTTTGGTCTGTAAGGTCAGTCTCATAATCTTAAATAGCGTAATAAATTCTCAATTTATGAAGCGTTATTAATATCTAGTTAACTAACTAACTTTAATCTAATTTCGCAGTAAAACCCCAAAAAGTAATAGGTCTATTTAAGAAGAATCGTAATAAATTACTCATCTTTCTTTTACAACGAACGAAGTGAGTTATTTAGGAATTACATTTCTTGCCAGTTATCTTTAAAGGGAGTCGGAACTAATTTATAGTGCAGGCGTCTGAGTAATTGTTTTTCTTTAAGTTTTCTTATTATTAATTAGTTGTCAATCATTTATCTCTTTTTATAGGTCTTTTCCTTTAATATTTCAATCAGTTTTAGTCTTTGATATATAATGTGTATCAAAAGTAAAAAATTAAGCATAAAAATAGGTTTTTTTTCTTTACGGGCGTAATGTGTGTGTAAGTGTGGAAAGTGTAAAAAAAAGCAGAATTAAAAGAAAGGTTGATAAAGAAAAAAGTTGCTCAAAAAATGGAACAAATCAACTCCTTATACGTGGGTGTGCGCTAATTGGAAAAATTGAGCAAGAATTTATATCTATAAGATAGATAACACGTCGTCACTG
>CAXDIL010000002.1:0-62450 GCA_963989295.1 Ametastegia equiseti | reverse complement strand
AACTCCTGTCCATCAAAAGCAACTCTTGTTACTTATAATACGAGTCCAGTTCTGTTGACACTATGCTATCTTCGCGTTACACTCTTCGTGGTTTGCTGCACCAGCTCTGCCTCTTGACGCTCGAGGAGTGCGAGGGCCTCGTTATAGAATGGTCTAAATGGCGAGTCTTCCTTGGTGATGATCCTCCCACGCCTAAGCTCCTGCGCTCGAGCCCACAGCCACAGCCAAAAAGGTTGACGTGCAGCACGCATGCTGTCAAGGTATGTGAAGCGTGTTTGTTTTGCATGCATTTTTATTGTTTGTTTGTGCAACAGCCATCCGTACTCACTTTCATGTTAATTGTCCAACACGCCTTAGGCCGGTCGAGACTGGTGGCGAGAAGCTTACGCGCGACAAGGCTGGAATCCGGAGATCGCTTCCAGTCTCATTTCTACGGAGCGTGATCTGCCGGAAGGATAGCCCTGTGTGAAGCACCGACAAAGTAACTCCCAAGAGTGTCCCTGTGAAAAGCGTCAACGAAGTTTCCCTCAAGAATGGCCCTGTGTGAAGCACCAACAAAGCAGCCCCGACTAGCCTCGCGGATTCCACCAGAGAAGCAACCCCCCCCCCCAATACCGGCCTCACGGAACGCACCTGTGGAGTATCCCTGACACCAGCCTGGCGGAACGCACCAATGAAGTAGCCCCCCCCACTAGCCTCGCAGAACGTATCCAGTGAAACAAACACCCACAGAATGGCCTCGCGGATCGCACCAGTGAAACAACCCTTCAATACCGGCCTCGCAGAACGCACCAGTGAAGAACCCTGACACCGGCCCCGTGGAACGCACCAGTGAAGCGATTCCCTTACACCGGCCTCGCGGAAAGTACAAGCGAAGAAACCCCAAAATATGGCTCTGCGGAAGGCACCAACAGTAACCGTGAGTTTGAGCGAAGCTCCTCATGGATTACCGGCTGCGTCTGTGATAGGAAAGGATCACATGCAGTTCCATGACCACCACGGATGGCAGTGGCAACGAGGTCAAAAAGTCGAGGGAAACCTCACGGGGGTCCCACAAAGGCATGTATTCACAGTGTGTCCTCTGTACCGTGTCTATCCACGCAGCATGATTGTGCGCACCCTTGCTGCATCGAAGAAAGACTTTTACACCTTTTGTTGGATCGAAAGTACGCGCCCTCTAACCTTTGTATCATACTTCATACTGGTGCTTGCAATAGGTCCAGCGCCGGGCCCGGGGACCCTCTACACAAGACCTACCAGGAAGGATGCCGAGATCTGAGCAAGGTAAGCAAAAGAAGGGAAAAGGGCCGGGAGGGGAGGGTGTTCAAAAGAGTGCTGGGCCAAGTGGTGATCCGGAACGTGCAGGCTCGAGTATCATCCATGGTGCTCGGTCTCCGTTACGGACCACACTCGGTCTCCACGTTGTTGCCAGTCCGCTGGCTTCGCGTGGATTTCCAGCTGGCTAGGGTCGGACTCCAGTTCGTGAGGCCCTCATGCCGCTGGCTGGTGGTTGCGCTGATTACGTCTCGTCTCGTCACCCGCTGGGTTGCCTCTTGACTTTTAGGTTCCACTATTAGGTAGTGAGTCTTGTAACAGGTCTTGGCAAGCAGCTTCCGACAGCTGCGACCACAGGATTCCGGACCCCAGCAATACTGGACTCCAGCAATACCGGACTCCAGCAATACTGGACTCTAGCAATACCAGACTCTAGCAATACTGGACTCCAGCACCATCGGACTCCAGCATCACCGGACTCCAGTACCACCCGACACCAGCATCATCCGACATCAGCATCACCGGACACCAGCGCCTCCGGACTCCAGTAATACCAGACTCCAGCATCAGGATTCAGCACTCGACATTGCTAAAACCTGTTACAAGACTCACGACCTAGGAACCTAACTGTTAACGCTAACCTTGGGAGGAGGGCGGATCCGGATTAGTGTAGTCCATCATCCAGAGGGGCTGAGGTGACCCGCGGCTGGCACGTCCACCTGGCTTGGCTGGAATCCCACAACTACCAGCTATGCTGGTAGTTGTGGGGATTGAGAGTGGGATGATGTGACGGAGGTACCGCAGCACTGTGTTTGGTGCTCGACCTACCGTTCCATGATCAACACTTGGCCCAGCACGAGCGAACACCCGAGGCACGTAGCAAAGAAGCACGCTTTGCTCGTGTCCTCTTTCCTTTTCCCTTCCCTTGCTCAGATCTCGATAGGTACGGGCGAGTCATCCCTCAGGACCCCAGGTTGTCATCGCGACCGCGGCATCCACAAGCCGTTCCAAGTCACCCATCAAGAGGACCAGCAGAATAGGGGACGACAGAGGGGGAATAAATGGCACAATAAAGACATGGAATACACAAAAATAAAAATGAATCGATTGATAGTCCTCAAAGCCTTGGAGCTGTGAAAAAAAATGAGGTTGGGCAAAGCAATCGCATGTTCTTGCTAGTGGATCACTTTTAGAGTTCAGCTGACACTCAAGCCCTCAATCACAAATGAACAACGAAGACATGGGCGATTGACGATTGTACATGAAATGAGCTTTGGAGGTCGAGGAACGCCAACTGGTCAACTGCACAAGGACTGATCCGCGACTCGGCTGCACACTATCGAGAACACTGCAAGACTGGTGACTGGTAGTCATAATCTGTTGCACCAATAAAGCTTTATTGGTTCTATCTATCCCTATGCCCTATGGTCCTCTGCTATTGCGTCTACCTGTACCTGCACTCGTACCCACCGCCGGCTTCATCCCGCTTGGTCCCCTGTCCGGTCTCTTGCTTGGGTTGAGCCTTGGAGACTTGAACCCCATTCCCTATCCAGTGGCCTCAGTGACAAAAAACGAAACGAAGAGAACCTTTTTCAGTGGCATGCAAAAACCAAACATACCATTCGTAAGAGAGAACCAAGTAGAAGTGCAAAGTAAGTGGAAGGACAGAAAAAGGAATGAGGAATGAAAGCCAATGAACAAAAACTGACGGGTTTTGTGGAAGGACAGAGCGAAGGACAGAGCGGGGAGGGTGTATACAGTGTATACAGTGTATACAGGGAGGGAGTCGTCTCTCTTACCTGAACTTTGACGGTGCTCTTGCCTCGCGCTTCTTGTCGGCAGTGGTGTAGTGAGGTGGGAAGGGAGGAAAGAAAGAGGTGACCAGCAAAAAGCGGAGCTGTTTGACCGAATTTATTGGCTCAGCATGTCGTGCATGCACTGCATGGGGCAAACAAGTAGGGGCGAAGACGAGAATGACGATGAAGACGAAGAAGAAGACAAAAAAGAAGAAGATGATGATGAAGAGAAACCCGACAAGACTCATCCACATTGGAAGGCGATCAAGGAAACAGAGAAGAACGACGAGCGCACCGCATTCGCGATACAAAGGACATCGCTCTGAAGACGACTCCAATCATCAGCGATAATGATACAACGCCTAGCAGGTTTTGTCAGGTCCCTCACATCCGCCTACTGGTGTCGATACTGACTCACTTTTCTTTTTCAAAATACTATAGACGGGATGGAGGAGGTCGAGTGGATGCTGACGCATTGGAGGAAGTTCAAGCAGGTCGGAGGAGGACTCAACACGGACGCGACTCTTTGAGGCTTGGCCAAAGTGAAAAAAAAATCGGTGTGACCACTGTTTACTCTGCTGCGAAGAGCCTGAGTGCCCTACTCACTCTCTCTTCTCGTCCACTTCATCTGCTCAGCTACATATATACAACAGCAACAACAACCTCCCCCTCCCTCCCTCCGGCTATCGTTCCTACTCCTCGGCAGAGTAAACAGTAGACGAAAACACCACACAACACCAGATACACTCTTTTTCGAGAACAATACGCTTCACCAGAATGTTATACGAGCTCATCGTGAAGGTAACCAACTCCTGTCCAGCAAAAGCAACTCTTGTTACTTGTAATACGAATCCAGGTCTGTTGACACTATGTTATCTTCGTGTTACACTCTTCGTGGTTTGCTGCACCAGCTCTGCCTCTCGGTGCTCGAGGCCTCGTTGTAGAATGAGATCTGGTGTGCTCCCACGCTCCTCCCACGCTCAAGCCACAGCCACAGCCAAAGCCAAGGTTGACGTGCATGGTGTCAAGGTATGTGGAGAGTGTTTCTTTGCATGCATGTTTTTTTTTGTTTGTGCAACAGCATCCGTACTCACTTCTTGTCAACTGTCAATGACATCTGTCACGCCTTAGGCTAGTGATGTCCCGGTCGGACTGGCTGCGAGGAGTTCACGCGCGACAAGGCTCGGAACCCGTGGTCTTCCGGAAGGTATCTCCAAGGATGGCCATGTATGAAGCACCAACAAAGCAAACCCCAACACCGGCCTCGCGATCGCACCAGTAAAGCAACCCCCCCAGACTGCCCTCACGAAACGCACCGGTGAAGCAACCCCCCCCCCCCCCCTCCCTCCCCCCCCCGACTGACTCGCGGAACGTATCCAGTGAACCAACCCCCAGGCGTCTGTGATTATGAGGCAAGGATCACATGCAGCTCCCTGACCGCCGCGGATGGCAGTGGCAACGAGGTCAAAAAGTCGAGGGAAACCTCACGGGGGTCCCACAAAGGCATGTATTCACAGTGTGTCCTCTGTACCGCGTCTATCCACGCAGCATGATTGTGCACACCGCTTGCTTCATCGAAGAAAGACTTTTACACCTTTTGTTGGATCGAAAGTACGCGCCCTCTAACCTTTGTATCATACTTCATACTGGTGCTTGCAATAGGTCCAGCGCCGGGCCCGGGGACCCTCTACACAAGACCTACCAGGAAGGATGCCGAGATCTGAGCAAGGTAAGCAAAAGAAGGGAAAAGGGCCGGGAGGGGAGGGTGTTCAAAAGAGTGCTGGGCCAAGTGGTGATCCGGAACGTGCAGGCTCGAGTATCATCCATGGTGCTCGGTCTCCGTTACGGACCACACTCGGTCTCCACGTTGTTGCCAGTCCGCTGGCTTCGCGTGGATTTCCAGCTGGCTAGGGTCGGACTCCCAGTTCGTGAGGCCCTCATGCCGCTGGCTGGTGGTTGCGCTGATTACGTCTCGTCTCGTCCACCCGCTGGGTTGGCCTCTTGACTTTTAGGTTCCACTATTAGGTAGTGAGTCTTGTAACAGGTCTTGGCAAGCAGCTTCCGACAGCTGCGACCACAGGATTCCGGACCCCAGCAATACTGGACTCCAGCAATACCGGACTCTAGCAATACCGGACTCTAGCAATACTGGACTCCAGCACCACCGGACTCCAGCATCACCGGACTCCAGCATCACCGGACTCCAGTACCACCCGACACCAGCATCATCCGACATCAGCATCACCGGACACCAGCGCCTCCGGACTCCAGTAATGCCGGACCCCAGCATCAGGATTCAGCACTCGACATTGCTAAAACCTGTTACAAGACTCACGACCTAGGAACCTAACTGTTAACGCTAACCTTGGGAGGAGGGCGATCCGGATTAGTGTAGTCCATCATCCAGTAGGGGCTGAGGTGACCCGCGGCTGGCGCGTCCACCTGGCTTGGCTGGAATCCCACAACTACCAGCATAGCTGGCAGTTGTGGGGATTGAGAGTGGGATGATGTAACGGAGGTACCGCAGCAGTGTGTTTGGTGCTCGACCTACCGTTCCATGATCAACACTTGGCCCAGCACGAGCGAACACCCGAGACACGTAGCAAAGAAGCACGCTTTGCTCGTGTCCTCTTTCCTTTTCCCTTCCCTTGCTCAGATCTCGGTAGGTACGGGCGAGTCATCCCTGGGCTCGATAGAGGTGGAATAAATGACACAATAAAGACATGGAATACAGAAATGAATCGATTGATGGTCTTCAAAGTCTTGGAGTTGTGAAAAAAAGGGTGTGGCAAAGCAATCACGTGCAATGATGGCTGTGAGCTATGAGCAAGTGGAAAACCTTTTAGAGTGAGGCTGGAACCGAAAGAGTTCTGGATGGTACTCGAGCTATACAAGTACCTGAAATGCGCTTGACAGACACTCTCTCTGTCAAACTGGTCAACTACACAAGGACCGATCCACAATCCATCGCATCGCACACAACTCATCTGCACACTATCGAGAACACAGCAAGACTGGTCATAATCTGTTGCACTTCAATAATGCTTCATTGGTTCTATCTATCCCTTTGGTCCTTAACTTGCTTGGTCCTTGTTCTGATCTCTTGATTGGTCTCTTGCTTGGTCTCTTGCTTGGTCCTTTGATTTGTCCCTGCGCGCCTTGTGTACATCTAATCTCCGGGGGACGATGCTCCAGCCAAACCACCACTTCCCCGTTATGTGTATTCTCTGAGTGCCATTGCTTGGTCTTCCATTGGGCTTTCTTCATACCCAATCGCCGTCTTCATACACGTTGACCTCCTTGAGGGATCCCGCTCGCCTCGATGCGATGATACTGTTTGTTCGTTTTTTTTTTAGACATGTCAATGACGCAGGCTCAGGTACGAACCAAGACCAACTTGCAGGATCAAGAATACGAATCCGTACAAGTCATCGATATCTTCATCAATGACAACTCAGCCATCGAGGACTCTGGAATGCATTCGGATTTCTCGGCTCATGTAGAGGAGGATGCACTGGTTTTTGTTTGATCCCATTCAGTTGCTGGCCCTTCGATTTCTTGTTGACAAGGAAACACTGGAGTTGCTGACAGAGCATCTCATCGAGGTCTGTAATATCAAACATGATGCGATGAATATGGAGTTGCGAACCCGATCTGTGGAGACCGATTTCGTAGGAACGGCGTATACATCTTCTCATGCGGGAGTGTAATTCGACAACGTAGATGAATCCAAAAGACCGCCACAGTACCGGTTGGCCCAGGTAGTTTTCACAAACTGAAAAAACTCGTGAAAATCACGCTGAAACGCAATGGCAATCAATAATCGTTCTTTCAACGGGGATTTGAGACATTGAAAAAAAACTGGCCGCGGGCGTTTTTTGATATAGAAGGAAGTTCCATGAATAGTAAAGGTCCATCCTGTGTGTTTCTCCCTGGCTCAGTGTCAAGATTGAAGAATGTGATAAATGATGACAATGGACAGAAATAGAGGCAGGAGTTGACAGGTAGGCAACTGGAGTGGAACGGGGAGGAAACGAAGGAGTGTTGAGTATCGAAGAAGAGCAATGCTACTATAGAGCGTGTTTTTGCAAACACAGACTGTCAACCATCAACCATCAGACATCAGCCATCAACCTGGACGAGCATATGATAGCAAGGGAGTCAATCAAGCGAGCGTCGATCGTCACCGAAACAGGCAGCCTTTCGTGTCTAGGAGCACCACGAAAGCTACCCGTATCTGTCCACATTTGACATGGAGGCGCAGCAATTGTCACTTTGACCTTAATTTTTTTCCCCACGCAAAATTCCCACGCTGAGTTCCCACACGGTAGCAAAGAATAAGCTCCTTGGGGGGACCCAGGGTCATGATTTGATGTGGGTGTCGTGGTTCATCAGATAAACCTTTCAGCCATCCATTTTACACTCTCCATCGCGGCACATCTCTCAACCACATCAGGTGAGTACAGTGCAAAAGAAGGGCTGGAGGTTATGAAACCAATCATGGTCGCCCTTCGGCCCTCACCTGCTGCACACTGTTTGTCACCACACGATCGTCTAAAGGTAATGAGAGATCCATTCGAACCCACATTGCAAGCAAACACTTTAGACTCACTACAAAGACTTGTATAGCTTTCGAACCAGGGACAGCATAGGACAACAATGCAGGCCGTTGACAACAAGGCCCTTCCAGAAGGGTTTGAGCTTCGAAGGATGGGACCCACGCTGTGTTTACAAAGCCTCTGGAGGCACCCCCCACCGACGACCGTAGCTACCGTCTCCTTCGCTTGAGGAACGACATGGAAGTGCTTGTGATTCACGACCCAAAGGCTGATAAGGCTGCAGCGGCGATGGATGTGCATGTTGGACACTTGAGTGATCCTGTGAGTACAAAGGCGGAATCCTTCTTGGCGAATGGTCTCTGTTGACTATGACAGCGCTGAAAGGCTGGACCATGGTCGTCTCTTTCCATCTTTTCTCTCCTTCTCATTATTGCAAATGGCATAATCCCAAACGTTAGGATAACCTCCAAGGCCTTGCCCATTTTCTGGAGCACCTCCTCTTTCTTGGAACCACAAAGTATCCAAGCGAGAATGCCTACAAAGAGTACTTGTCCCTTCATGCCGGGAAATCGAACGCAGCGACAGGGCTCGACCACACGACCTATCATTTTGAGGTCGGCCACGAGCATCTTGAAGGAGCTCTTGACAGGTACGGGTCTATGCTCTATCTTCTCTATCTCTTTCATCCGTTTTTTTAGTATCGTCAACAATCCTCTCTTTTTTTTTCCTGACACCATTTGTTTTGCAACCTCTAGGTTCTCTCAGTTCTTTGTATCGCCCTTGTTCAACGAGAGCTGCACGGAACGAGAGATCAAAGCTGTAGATTTCGAGTTCAAACGAAACCTTCAACTGGATACTCGAAGGCTTTATCAAATCGGGAAACATCTCTCGAGTCGTGGTCATCCTTATTGGCATTTCGGTACAGGCAACCTGAAGACGATACGAGAGGGTCCTCGGGAAGAAGGAATCGATAGCCGAAAGGAATTGATCCAGTTCTATCATACATATTACTCTTCCAGCATCATGAAGTTGGTCATTCTTGGACAGAACTCGTTGGATCAGCTCACGGATTGGGTCTTGGAGAAATTCTCGGATGTCAAGAACCTAGGCATCTCTCCGCCAGCTTATCTTAACCCACCATTGACGTCCAAAGAATTGCTGGTAGGTTATTTCATTATGGTTGCTCGCAATCGATCAGGGTCTGTTGAAAGTTGACACTGACGTATGGTTTAGACCATAGCTTTTGTCAAGCCTGTCAAGGACATTAGATCATTGGAACTCAAGTTCTTATCCCGGAAATGACCAAGCATTATACTGTTCAGCCCATTCGCTATATCAGCCATTTGATTGGCCATGAGGGCAAAGGATCTATTCTTTCACTGCTGGTGCGTGAAGGATGGGCAAATCGTCTCACCGCTGGAAGTTCCTCTGCTGGGTTAGGATTTGAATTCTTCAAGATCACGGTCGATCTCACCAAGGAAGGGCTGCTTCACTATGAGGATATTATGGCGATCATCTTTCAGTACATCCTCATGCTTCGACAGGGAGGGTATCAAGTCATACATCTGGGATGAGGTAAAGTTGAGGAAAGCAATGATTTTGTCATTCGAGGGCACGTCACGATTCGAGTGTGCTCACATACAAACCAATGTTGGGTGTAATAGATCACATCACTGGCATCGACAGCCTTCCGATTCAAGGACATGGTACCTGCCTCCACCTATGTGACAGAAGTGGCCAAGGCAATGCAAAAAGGCTATGCTCCTGAATGGATTCTCTCTGGCTCTTCTCTGATTCGGACCCATGAACCTGATCTTATCATGGACATCCTCCATAAGCTGGCCATTGACACTTGGTGCGGCCAGGTGGTGACTCAAGACACGAGTATAGTCCCTGGTGGGGCGTTTACGGAGGTGGAGAAGTGGTATGGTGTCGAATACCATGTCTCAAAAGTTTCGCCAGAGCTGATGAAGCGACTTGACAAGCTGGAAACCCATCCTGAACTTCACTTGCCAGCTCCCAACGAGTACATCCCAGTGAACTTTGAGACGGGTAAGGTTCCGATCTCAACACCATTGAAACACCCGGTTCTGATCAAGCACACTCCTCTGACCCGGATCTGGCACAAGAAGGACGACACCTTTTGGGTTCCCAAGGTCAATCTACAATTCCTATTGAGGTCTCCCGTGGTATCGATGTCACCAAGTCATCAAGTCAAATCTATGCTCTACCTAGAGTTGATCGAGGACATATTGAAAGAAGACGTCTACGATGCGGATCTAGCAGGATTGTCGTATACTCTTAATTGTACCATGATCGGGATTGTCCTCAAGATTGATGGATACAATGACAAGGCTCATCTGTTGTTGCAAAAGATCATCCAGACCATGAAGACATTATCGATCGAGGAAGGACGGTTCTGGAGAATCAAGGATCAAATGGAACGGTCACATCGAAACTCGGAACTCAGTAACCCAAACATTCATGCCCGCTATTTTATGCAGTACCTGAATGAGGAGAAGATGTGGACATTTCTGGAACGATTGGACGAATTGGCACCGATTACACCAGAGACTTTGCAACAGTTTTATCCAGAGATACTGAATCGTCTTCATATCGAGGTGCTGGTGCATGGCAATATGGATCAGGCGTTGGCTCTTCAACTCGGGAAGATGGTAGAACAGGTCCTGGAACCGAAACCCTTGGTTCCGTCTGAAAGTGTTTCCTTGCGATCGTTGATCGTTCCAGAAGGATGTCGTGCTGTCTACCAACGCAATACAGGCCCTAACAATCTGAATTCTGGTGTCGAGTACTATATTCAGATTGGAACCCCTGTGATGGCCCAATCCAGTACCACGACAACTTTTAGGACTCATCGAGCGTTGGTTCAGATCATGGCACAGATCATTCAAGAGCCTTGTTTCAATCAACTGCGAACCATTGAACAACTCGGATACATTGTCCAGAGTGGGTTTCGTCCATATTGGGGCACATTAGGAGTCGGGATCTTGGTCCAGTCAGAGCGTGATCCTATTCATGTGGAGAATCGAATTGAACAGTTTTTGAAAGCTCGGATTGGTCCATTACTGGAGACTCTGATGACAGAGACAGTGTTCCAGAAACAAGTCGAGTCTTTGATTCAAAAGAAACTGGAGAAGCACAAGAACTTGAAACAGGAAACTGAAGTGTATTGGGACCAAATCACATCTGGGTATTATGATTTCCAAGAGGCTCAAGAGGATGTGGAGGAGATGAGGAAGGTGACCTTGGAGAGACTGAGGGCTTACTTTCGGGACTGGATATCCCCCGAGGCTCGTTGTGGCAAGAAATTGTCGGTTCATATCCGGTCGTTGAAACTGCCTTCTCCTCCTCCTCCAGGAACAGGACAACAACAACAACAACAACAACAACAACAACAACAACAAGGCAAGGAAGGAGATGAACTGGAGTTGAAGGAAGGAACGGTGGTGATCAAGGATATGGTTGCGTTCAAGGCAAGCATGGAACTTAGCAGAGCTCCTTACCCAGTCGTAGATCTGCTCCGATACTCAAAGCTCTAGATCTCTCTCTCTCTCTCTCCCTCTCCTCAATACAGGACACTCCAAGTCCATGAATATCACAAGAACTGATCTCGAGTGGTCACTTTTTTTTTTTATTCATGACCCCCGACGGGGAGGTACAAAAGAGAGCTCCCTTAGAGGCTGTGCTGACGAGTCTTCCCCTTGGTGCTCGTCAGAAGCCAAAGTGATCAGTCTCTCATCTTCCTGGTGTTGCTGTTGCTGTTGTTGTTGTTGTAGTGGCTGTTGTGGTGATAGATCCATGACATTTGTTCCAGCGTCCTCCTCGTCACTAGTGTACATTTCGAACCCATGAATCATGTTCATGGCGTCTATTGATGGATCCTGCCTTATATGATGATGGAGTTGGAGATGATGATGATGATGATGATGATGATGTCCAATCAATCCAGGAGATGGAAGAGGAGTATCACTTGAGATGCCCTTGAATGAAAACACGCGAGTATGTCTTGGTGTAGAAGGTTGTGAGGCATTTGGGAGCAACAAGGCTGCTTCATCACTGACAATACTTTCATCGAATTCCTCTTCGGAATTGGATCGCCAGGCCAAGACTAGGACTCCAACCAAGACCTGGCTGATACCAAACAGGACAAATAGGATCTGCCACCAATAAAGTCGTCCCCATTGGTTATAATAGACGAGCCCGTTGAAGAGACACGAGATATTGTAGGCACAGAACGACAGGGGTACTAGCAGTACCGTGTCACAGAGCTGGAGTCCTTTGTTCAGGTAATACAACTATAATGCCATTAAGAATAGAGAAGGTTTGTTTTGTGCATCCAAAAAAAAAACATGACCGAGGGGGGAAAGAAAGAAAACAACATGTCCCCCCTTCACTTTTTGTTTTTTTCCAAGGATAACCTGACGGACGGAACAAAAAAAAAAAAAAAAAAAAAACGTACCTGAAGCAGTGCTGCTGAGATCAAAGCCACGACCAAGAACCAGCTCAAAGGATTCTCAAACTGGTTATCGCCCTCCAAGACCGTGAGCATCAACAACTCAATAGCGCTCTGGCGATCAAGAGTGTTTGACTCGACAGTAGACCACTAACGCATCCATACGAGATCCCCAACATGGTCTTGACCCTTGCCGGTGACATATTCCTTTGTTGCAATCGTCTACTGATCACTTTGCAATAGTACGACGACCATGATGATGGTGAGTGCTGGATATGATTATGGTTGTTGTGGCCATGTCCCATCATCTCCGAGTTGGTGAGAACACTCCCTGCCGCTGATGCTGAACGAAAACGATGGTGACGATGACGGCGGTTATGAGTGGTGGTGGTGATGATGATGAAGATTGCTTGCCATAAGATCCGCTTTTGCGTCCCGTTTTAAAACATGTTCCACCACCGAACTTCCTACCAGTAACTCACAACTGCAAGCTCAATGATCGAAAAGTAAATGATGAACCCTGGTCGTCTCCAGAGCTGGATTAGATCTTCGAGTGAATGACTTGGTTCAGATACGATCCCAAAAAGGCCAATCATCACGGCGCCCAGTAGAATTAAAAGTGTTCCTATTCAATGACGAGGAAGAGGAGAATTAGAACTATCATCGTGCAGGCATTGTGGTGAGACAATATCAGAGGAGACTACAAAAACGACCAAAAGGATGATGGCGTTGTTGCACGACAGAAGGCCTGGGAAGAGGGGGAAGGATCGGGAGGAAGAGTAGGAAGAATCATGTTGACAATCATGTGTGGTGAAGAGCAAAACCCTTCCCAGCTTGTCCATGTCCAATACGGGAACAAGCTGGACATTACCAGCACATTTTTATCATGAAAGTACCCCATCATCATATGATAGTACGCCAATGTACTACCAGACGGTTCAAAAAGAGAGAGAAAAAGAAACCCCATTCTGCACAGCCAATCTGAACCATGAACATGAGATGATGCAGGATGATGACGGGTTTGCTCAAAAGGATGGAAGTGGTGGATGGTGTAATGGGCCGAGAGATCAAGTTTTTGTCCTTACCTAGCACACTCTGTCGCGAAAAGACATCGCCCAACAACAATCGTGCAAACAAGGCATTGAAGACCAGAGTGACAGCCCCAAGGGCGCCAAGATGATGACGGGTAGATAACCAATCGAGAACAAGGTTCCAATGATGTTGGACAAGATATACGTATAGAATCCAAAATGCCAGAGAGGTTGTCGACACGCTGTCCGACGGAGTTCCTTGGGATGAATGGCTTCATTTAGAACATGGGATTTGCGTTGAAGTGTTAATCCCAAGGATTGAATAATCGATGTTGCCACGGCTATCGAGATTCCCACTGCATAGTTGTGAATTGAACCATCGTCGCCACCACCGCCGCCGCCACTGACACTGTCAAGACTATGGCTGCCACCGCTGCTGTCGAGAAAGAAACTGGACGATAGGGTATCATTGTGATGGTCCAAGAGCCCAAGGGCCTCCGACAACATGTTTCTGTGAAGGTTCTTGAGGTCTGGGGAGGAGGAAGGAGGGGAAGGGGGAAAAAAGCTCGTTCTTGTCGTTTCCTTGAAAAAAAAAAAAAAAAAAAAAAAAAAAGGCTTGAGTGATGTGGAGAAGAGAAAAAAGAGGGGTGGGAGTGGCAAGTAGAAAATAAAGTGCTTGTTCAGGGCTCTCAAGGCACAGATCAGCTGGTGTGTGTGATGAGTGTTTTAGGGGGGATGAGTGTTGGTGGTCAAAAGGTTTTTGCATCAGACGAGCTGCAAAAAAAAAAAAAAGCACTCGTCCCCTGGCGCTCACTTGGTCACGTGTAGAGTAATGCTTTGCTGCCTAAGCATTCCCCAAGACGCGCGTACCTCGTTGCCTGATTGATTCAACGTCAACTTGTATACCCCCAATCCACATTCCCCAGCTCGGACGCCAAAAAAAAAAACGTGGTTGAAAGGAATGTCACTTCGACGATAACATATCGGCAACCCCTTGATCTGGCACGCGTTCCTCTCTTGTCACCAGACATGATCTGTGTTCAAATTGCTCTTTGCACACACTCTCTCTCTAGACAAAACTATGCATGAATAACCATGGTCATTGGTGTTATTCATCTTACCAGGTCCTTGGCACCCCATGGGTCACGTCTCTCTAAGACTGCACTGTGGCGGAAGGGACGCGTGGCAAGAGTGACTTTGTTTTCTTGACATTCTAATCTTCTTCACCATGAGCTCAGTTAAGTGAGTCGGCCAGTGTTTTTAACCGGTCAAAAAAACTTCCCGGTTGACCAAGGGTTGCTGATTGCCTCTGACCAGTTAACTTTGAATCGGCTGGACAAACTGTGACTTCAGTTAACCGATCCAGTTAACTTGACCAGTTAACCAGTTATCCGGTCAAGTTACCCCAATCAGTTAACTTGACCAGTTAACCAGGTAGCCGGTCAAAGTTGCAACGAGTCAGTTAACTGGGACGGTTTACTGACCCCGGGTTGGCATGTCTAACCGGTTAACTATTCGTCAGTTAACTGACCTTCTGGGAGATCGATTAACTGACTTTTCATCAGTTAGAAACACTACGCGGCGGCTGAATGAGTTAACATCAATAAAATGGGCAAAGCATTTACCACATGTATATTTTACAATCTTGACTGCATGGTATGTCCCTTCAAACCCTTGGGATTCGTGAATGGTCGAATATATTGCTCATACCCTTCCACCACCTCCGTTTGGTTCAATGGCTCACGCGTCGCCATCTCCGTAAATCGCTCATACACCCGTCCATCCGACGCTCCCAACGCACTGTTCAACAAGTAATCCGGGAACGCAAACGCATCCACAAGTGCCACAGCATTCCGTCGGATCTTTTTCTCCATCAAGTCCATGATCGTCGTTCCCAACAACAAGACTTGATTCGCATCCAAGTAACCAGACGTCAAGAACTCTCCCGGTTGCTTATGGATCAGTTGAAGCGCAAATAGATCCGAAAGGTCCTTCAATACCTCCTTGGTACCTGCCGAAAGCGTCTTGGCCGGGTCCACCTTTCCATCAGGCTGAGGCGACTCTCCACGGATTCCCAGAATAAAGTTTTGAACCAAGATGAACTGGCAATGCGCGACCGAGACGTTGTAAATGTCCACCAACATGGCGTTCCATGTACGCTTCTCCACGTCTAGCGCGTGAACAATCCGTGCCACGAGCGCCGCCGCACGATGACCAAACGCTGCCAACTGCAGTTCCGGGTTATGAAAATCCTTAACCGACATGGCTGGGCATTTGAGATTCGGATTCTCAAGGAACGTGTTCAAATAGGCAAGTGTCGGGTTGTTGATATGGTTGGTGCTCACTTTGCCGGCTGCCCGCTTCGAGACCAAATCACGGAACGATTTGAACAGATAGCGACCCGTCTGCTGTGTAAGAATGTAGTTGTCACCTTCCCAGGTCACATTAGGAACTAAGCAACCCATGTGTTCAGTTTTTTTTTTGTGGTGAGCAAAGGGGGGCAGCATGGTTACTTGTCTAACAACAACACCAACAACAACAACAACAACAATGGATTGAATGGCCTACCATAATCTTGTAGCAGCAGAGGAAGACCTGAAAATGATGAAAAGCCATGTCCACCACAGGCGCGTCGACAGTCCTCGATGCCCGCTGTCGCCATCGTAGTCGTCAAGGATTTGAGCCCAGAGCTAGAAGCGTGGACATCTGCCAACATGGAAAAGTCGCCCGACGCCATGTTCTTGGTGTTCAGGTGAAACGATCGCATCATCTCGTTGCTGGTCAAAGCAAACGCGTAGGCAGCCGCAATGATGGGGAACAATCGATACTGTTGCGTGGAATAGTCAAGCACAGGCGTCTCCACCACGGTTTTACCCAGTTTCTTGGGTGTATCCTTGTCGACAAACTGACGACGAATGGCAGAGTAACGTGTGGCAATCGTCACAGCCCTGGAAATGCCACGGCGTGCTCCACCGATGAGGGATGCTCGGATGAGGACCATGGTTCCGTAGGAGAGTTTTGCGTTGGGTGGTTTGATATACTCGCCAGAACCAGGTTTGATACTCGAGTGCTTTGCAAGCAACGAGATGCGAGGTACACGATAATGGTCGAACCACACGCAGCCATTGTCGGTCGTGTTGAATCTAAGTGGAAGGAAGAAAAATGAGTTGGGACGTGTTCACTCTGTGACGCCTCCACTGGCCGATCTGCAGCCCGATCGAGCCGCGGTTTTTTTTTGTTGAACAAAACAACAACATACCCCATCTTGGGACCAACATCTCCAGCCATTACGCCTGGGAGCAACGTATGATTCTCCATCGAGCGGATCGGGACAACAAACGCATGGGGACCATGGTCCTTGCCTGCAGTGATCAACCGAGCCATCACCAGTGCATGGTTAGCAGCCTTGCCCAGTCCACCGATCCACCACTTTGACGCCGTCAGATACGGTGTATGGATCTCAAACTCGTCCGTCTCTGGATATACGTCGCCGTCGTCTCAATACCCTGCACATTGGACCCATGTCCCAACTCTGTCTGGGCATAACAACCAATGATCTCGTATCGTAGTGCAGGCTTTAGAAACTTTTCAATCTGTTCCTCAGTCCCCTGGGATGCCAACGTGGGCATGAACATGGTTCGGTGGAGTCCAAAGGGTCCTGGTTCGTCGATCAGATGTTCTGCATGCATAACGTCTTCAAGCGTCCACTTGTGCTTTCGTGAAAGCGCGACGACAGTATGGTCCTTTTGCAATGCGGCATCAAAGCGTTCCGTACGGCTACGAAAGTAACGTTCCGTCTTGTCAAAGGCAGGCTCGTTTTCGATCAGGGCAAGGAGACGTTCCTGACGCTCCAGAAAGGCTTCACCAAGGAGAAAAGTCGAGAGCTCTTGGACACTAAACGAGGCCGTGGCGCGTTCTGCTGCCAGGAGGTCGGACCCTTGTGGGTCGGAGGGTGGGAGGTTGGGGAAGCGAAGGGCGGACATGGGGGAGGGGATACGAAGAAGAAGAGAGGAGGAATTGTGGGAACCAGAAAGCGAAATGAAGAAGCGAATGAGCGAGTGGGGGGGAAAAAAGAGAAAGAGCGAGAAAAAAGACGTCTGGTGGCGCATTCGGTGGGCTGCATTGATCGCGATCGGGCACTGAAGCTATTCGCTCTGGCCACCACTGGCAGAACCTTTTTCCCAGGGGTTTACCCCATCCGCACTTCTCTTTGTCCCAATCGGCGACCCGGCCTGTTCTCGCTTCGCGCCCCACAAACCTTATCGTACCGGAGATACTCTGTAGTTACTTTGCTTTTGGCTATGCTATCGGCCGCATTGGGCAAAATGGGCCTTGATGCTTTTATCAAGTGTTCCTCCGTGCGCGCGCGCAAGTGTATCCCTACGAATGATAGAGCATTTGCAATGTTGTCTGAACCGTGCTCCTCGCGGTGGGACAAGTGGGATCCTTGTCACTGTAATACTCTGTGTGCCTCAAATGTTGTCATGTCTGGTGAGTGTTGGGGTGCTGGTGCTGGCCTCCTCAGTTGACTGCCACTTCCACTCTGTGCCACAACATGTAGACGCCGAACCCGATGAGCATAAATCCTCCCGACAATAGCATGGTGGATGGCTAATAAGATCAAACAACGAAAACACACCATCAGCTGAGAATTGCCTCGAATCGACTCTGCTCGTGTAGCAACTCGGATAAAGTCGTCACTTACCTGATTCAAGCTAGGACGATTCCTCTCTGCCATGGGAAACACAAACCGGGACCACGAGAACTCGTGTGGTGAATCGTCGCTCCCCTCCTGTGCATACGCTGAGGCTGTCGTGGGGTCGGCCGGACTCACCATGGTTCGAGATGTTTTTGACGTTTCCGTGTTTCCTGATTCAAGGCCAAGTGCTGTCGTCGTGTCGTGATTGTTGTCTGTACTCGCCGTATTCAACGCTGGATCCAATAGCTTCAGGTTGTCTGCAGTTGTTTCGCGCCTTGCTTAATCTTCAGCTCCACATTGATATCATCCAAACGTCGTAATAGCTCCTTGTTCTCTTTTGTTAATGCCTCTATCTTCTGGACGTGCGCTTCCTCCGCCTGCCTTAACGTACACACTTGTTCCTTGAGAGACTCTAGTCCCACGTCTACCAGCGTGTCGCATGTCCTGCCAACAGTGGTCTGAGCGAGTGCCTCTGTGAGCTCACGCTTGTGCTTCTGTATTAACTCATCCTTCTCTTCATCCGCCTCGAGAACAAGCCGACCGATCTCTTGTTGGTGCTCGGCTTCCAATGCTGTGAGTGCCATTTCCTTTTCCTTTTGCGCAATCTCCAAGGATTGGATATGTTCCTCCTTCACGTTGTTGATGGCAGCCATAATAGCATTCATGTTCGTAGCAGCTGTGGCAAGGGCTTCACTAGCTTGCTCCTGACCACGCCGTGAAGCCTCCATCTCCTCTCGGATATTTAGTTCCTGTTCATGCTGATTCAATATCTCTGCCTTGGTGACTTGAAAGCTTTCGACGAGCCTAGCCATCTCTGTAGCATGCTCCTACACAAAGAAGGAAAAGTAACCAAAAAGGCATTCTTATCAGTGGAGGATCATTGCCAAGGAGGGTGAATGGTAACTGAAATGTGTATTGCTTCGGGCCGATGCTCCCACCTGATTCTTTCGCTCCAGCAACTTTTCGTAGTCTGACCATGCCGGATCGGTGCCTGAACTTGGTACCCCGTGAATACCCGTTGAATCCTTGTTCTTGCTATCCATTTCATCATTGACAATGATTGCCTTTTCCAGTTCCCCAAGGCCGTGCTTCAGAAATCCTAGATCCGTGTAGGTCTCCTGTGATCGAATGAGCTCATTCTGAAGCCTCGAGATAATAAGATCAATGTTGTCGCTCTGGCCTCCAACAGATACCGAGGTTGTTTTGACAGAATTGACGCCAGATCCTGATGGTGAAGTTGATTTGATCTTGGCATGTGAACTATAGGTATTCAAAGAGGAGGAAACAAGGCAGAGTCAGAACGACTTTTTTTTTTTTTTTGGAACAACTCGTGTGTTATTCCCAGGAGTACCGTGATCAATTCCCCACTCGATCTGTTCATACTCTTGCGGAGAGCCGCCTGGGGTGGGATAAGGCATCCGAGAGATGTATAATTTGCAAGAGACCTTTTCATGCAGTACTATGATAATATCATGATCAGCGTACCAATGGTTAGTGAGGCGCTATCCAATGCAACCATGGTCACACATGTAAGAAACATTGGACAGTGTGCGATGTTGCACGATTCGAATGTGTATGAACGTTGCATTGGGATGGCCTTTTTCCCGTGTCCTCGTGCAGCTGTGATAAATATAAAAAACACTGGGCAGGCGAGAAGACAAAGTTGAATGGGACAACTTACAGGCACCATTCTCGTCCATAATGTCGATACCAAACTCGAGGCTGTCGTTTTGGTTTAGCTCAAAGGCTTCACTCTCGGTGTTCTCAGGACAAAGTCTCCTTCCGTTCAAGAATGTGCCGTTGCTTGACTTGAGGTCACGAATGTACACCTGAGAGAACAAAAGAGTAAGTGTTCAAATAGCGTTGATTCTTTTCTCGCACCTTGACAGGCGTTTGAAACGGGGTGCTGCTGCGTTGTTCTATACCTTGCCAGACTCTGACCAAACCTCGGCATGAACTCGACTGAGAACCTTGGAATCAAAGTATCCATTCGATGGATGGGGAGCAGTTGCGACACCAGTTTGTCGACCAATCTTGACTCTGGTGAGTTCTGGTAACTCGAGGGACTTTAGTGCAAAAGTGTCGTTGACGGGTTCAAGGACGAGAATGGGGTTGCTGGGGCCTTGGTGACGGCCGTTTATGGTAGAGGTCCCGTTCATGGCTTGTGCCGACGGTAGTTGGAGGGAAGACGAGACAAGGCAGAGTTGTATGGGTCCAGGTGTCCAGGAGACAGGGTTTCGATGGGAGTGTAGTATCTGAGAAGTTGAACTTGTGCTCAGAGCTGAAAGAAGGCCTGATGTGGATGCTGACGACAAGAGTAACGAGACTGGCAGGAGGGAAAGGAAGAGAGGAAAGATGTGTGTACACAAGGAAACACACACTGTGAAATTAAGGTGATGGTGGTGGTGGGGGACGAGATCAAGACAGACTGCTGTCAGTCATCAAGACGTGACCATCCTCGAAACAGGTTCGGGAGTTTGTTGAAGAGATTCACTTTGAGAATACACACACGCACGCGTAACAGTGTGACACGCGAGCTGAGTGCATTTTTGTGCACTGTAAATTTTCTTGTCGTCCCAGGTCTGCTTTTTCACCACGAATGATGGGGCCCTGAGTTCAAAAGAACCGCAAGCGAAACTACAGTTGTGTTCCATGTTAATCTCCCTCTTGTGTCATGGATTCTTTTTTGCGATACCATCCTTTCTTCAAGAGTAAGGACGGGTGCAAAGGTGAGATGTTTCTCAGCAAGAGAGAGAGAGAGTGGGTAACACCAAGTCATGCGACATAGCAATTTGTTAAGGGTAATGAGAAGTTGAGCTTCTCCAGACTCTTCTTCTCAAGCCAACTGGGTTAAGCACAGCTACTCACAATGCACAATGACTTTGCTTTATTGATTATGCTGCAATCTTAGCTAGAGTGCCTACACCTTCTTGGATCGTCGGTCGTCCTCGTCACCATCACCGGCCGATCGCTACAAAGGAACACTTGAGGAAGGCTTGTCGTCCGACGGTCCAGGACTCTCTCTCCACTCATTAACGTGCCAAAGGATCTCTTCTTTTAGAAAAGGAGAAAGGCGTTGATAGTCATCTGCACAACACAGTGATTTCGCCGTCGTCGTTCCATGAGATACCATACTCCGCCACTCTGCACAAATGTATTGTCTATTGCAGCGGAAAGAGCAATGTTAGCAACGTATTTTGCTTTTGTTTCAACATGAATTCTTCAACAAGTAGAGGAACTTACAATGGCTAACCATAAATCTGGTTCCTATGTGGTTGACGACTGCAAAAAAAAAAAAAAGGCTATACGTCTTCAAAACAGTCCGTGATGCGAAGATCCTCCATCGTTGGATGAACTAGATGGATGATGAGTGTCGTCGCTTCGACAGTCCTGCACTGTATGTCTGACATGTGGAACAATTGAATTCCTGAAGTGGGATCATGTAAACTGATACTCTCAGCCAGTGTCGATCTCGCGGGGACGTTGAGGATGTTGCTGTACTCGAACAAAACGAGTGTTCAAAGACAACAGAAATGCATAGTGAGCTAGTGACATCTTAGAAGCAGAGCAAGGGTAAAAACAATTTCGAATGAAAGACTCTTACATGATTCCATTGACACTTCGTCGTTTGGCGAGTCAGGAAATACACAAGATCAACAATCCTTGATTGGTTCAGGTTCCGGAATTTGTGCCACGCTTCATCGGATTGTTGGTAGGTGGTGTCTTCATCAAACGTGCATCGAGAGGAGATGCCACGATCTGATAGCACGGAAAGATCGACTGTGTTGAGGTCGTCGTGCAACGCGTTGAGGAGTGCGCCAAGGAACATGGCCTGTTGTTCATGTAGTTACAATATGCTGAAGTGTGAGGAAGCTTATAGCAAGCTTTGATCTAGTCGCATACATAACTCTTTGACAACTTACTCCGAAGCCATCCAATGCCAATTCCGTCTCGTATGACGACCACAGCGCATTGATAACGTCTCGGAATGGCTGTGCAATGTGGCCTCCAGAATGCAGCTGGGTATTGGCAGCATCTCCCTGATCGCACGTGTTGGACCAAGCCACGGTCACTGTTAATCTGCAGGGCTGCATTCAGTGTAGCAGGTCGTGGAACCTGGGTTGGTCAATTTGCGCAAACCCAGGGGAGCCGTTCGGCGAGGTGGAGACGATGGTGATTCCGAGAGTGAAGGCGATAGTGGTCCTGAGAGTGGATGCGAGAGTGGTGGCGGTGAAGCTGCTGGCTTTCCCCGTGTTGAGCGTCCCCTGGTATGCTGTAACCGCTGTCCTCTAGTACCTCGTGGTGTTCGTCCGCTCAGGGTACGCTGGATTGAGACTTTGGTTTGAAGCCAAAGCTGAAAGAACCAGGTATTAGTCAGGTGTAATCAACATAAACACGCTGTGCCTCTGGCGCCATGCTGTGTTTTGAAGAAGGAGAGGACGACAAAGAGAAATAGCATACAAGGGCAACGAGATCAAGGAGAAGACAGCAAGGAGATAGTGCTTGTGGCGGAGACGAGAGATGTGTATTCTCGCGCGTGTTGGCTCTTCTGTTGACGGTCACACAAGGGAGGCTGTGTGACTTTTGCTGAATCTCAAACCACCATCCTTTTTGATGACACCCCTTGTGGAAAACCCTTCGACAGGAAACTAACCCTTAGGCCGCGGGACAAACCACAATTTTGTAAGGTACAGTGTGTTCACCTGTCTGTTGTGGAAGCAGACGACATTCGGCGCCCGAGTTGTTGTCTGGAAGAGGATGTGCAATTAAACCACTGTGCCAAACATGTGGACTTTGATCGCAATTACCACATGATTGAGTTGATCACTGAGATTTTTGGTCTCTCTGCTTTTGTTTCCTTCTTCGGCACCACTCTTGTTCCAATACACATCTTCAACAAGCTCAACTCGCCACGATGATGTTTATTACCTTGATTCTGAAAACAGGGAAAAGAGGTCGCCGTGGAGGATGCAAGAGGACACGCAATGCTGGACCCAATAGGAAGCACCACCATGACCCTACTGGAAAGCGTTACCCTGCACCCAAAGTGAAGCGATATGCTGCACGTACTATGAAGCAGAAATACCCAATTCCTCTTCCACCTCCCCTTGGCACCCAGGCACAGTTTGGTGGAGGGAGATATGATGCAAAGAAGGAGGGGGGTAGAGAAGGAAAGAAGAAAAAGACAGGACCAGGAAGACGACGACAAGATGGATGTGGTTGATGGTAAGTTAGAGGGTTCATTTCGTCGTTGTTATTGTTCTTACGCAACAATACCGTGTTGACTCATGCTATTCTCATTATAATGTCAACGGTCTTTCTGATGGCGATGGCGGTAAAGGATCGAAAAAAAGCCCGCTCCAGTTAAGCGAATGGTTACTAAGGCCAAGGATTTCTTTCGGTTCAACCACGGTATAGTCAGTCTCGAAGCTGGCACGCTCATGGCCAATGTGCACCATAACAGACTGGCTCACCAATGCAATCCAAGGTGAAGGCTGTCATTGTCCACCCACTTGAGCCAGTGCAGCAGGTGGATGTACTGGGCTATCGATCATTTCATGTTCGACCCAAGGACGCAGCAGGCAGACCTTGACGTCCTGATGAACCCGAACCAGAATAACAAGATCGTATATTGGGTCGCGTTCAAGGATCCATACGTGCGGTTAACAGACAACAACCAGTGTCGCAGCGATATGGTGACATCTTTGGTAGCAGGAGGGGTTGTCTATACCTTGTTCATCGAGAGGACCAGGAAACGCCAAGACGACGGCGTCGATGCCGTTCTTCAATACGAATGCTTCAGATAATCTGGATGAAATTACCCGAGTTCCAAAGGTATGTTCATGCGCCAACTCGAGGGTAGTCAAGGAGAGAACAAGTGTCACACATGCAACATGACAATGCAAAGGGATTCATGCGGAGCACACAACATTGCATCGCAAGGGGCAAGGCAAGGGAACGCGTCTTGGAGATTGCGAAGTTTGCTCAGAACGCCATTTCAGTAAGGTCACATGTCTTTCCAAAATGAAGAAATGGAGGCGAAGCTCCACAAACTAAAAGTGCTGGATAGGCAGAAGGAATTGTAGCCTCGCTGGTGTCCCGCTGGTGCCCAAAAACCCTCAGCGCGGACGCTGTCATGCCCAAATAAAACAGGTGTCGATTTTATATATCTGTGTCCTTTCCGATCGGAGGATGTTACATGGAGAATGGAGATTCGGTTCGACCGAGCCACCAAAAATCCAAGTCGCGCGCAACATTGTTAGTGGTTGTTTTGGATATATCGCATGGTTTCCCAGACCCTGGAGCCAAGTTGATCCTCTGCCTCATTTGGTGCTCTCGGCACATGGACACAATGCTCTGTCGGACGATCTTCTCAGAGCACCTTTGTCTCGCTTTATCAACTTCCGGGCTTCGAAATGCTTCTTTCTGCCACCCTGCGGTGCTTTTTTCCTTCCCGTGAGGAGAGTCGAGTGTACCCCTCATCCCAAGTTGGTGACCATGGACCATGGAAGCACAGGAAGAATGGACCAACGATGCAATCAGCGCAGGGCTCAGGGGGGAGATAAACACCACACAATTGCACACCATAGCGAAGTAGAAGTACTGAAGTCTTACGTTGACGGATGTTGGGCAAGCAGCAGACGCACGCCCCACATTGTGCGGCGGGCCGAGACGCTGAAACTTTTTTCCACGCCTGAAGCCCCCCACACGAGTGAAACGTCGCCAAGGAAGGGGGGGGGAGTGGGGGGGGTTGGGGTTGAGGTTGGAAAGATCTCGTGTATTATTTTGTCGTTGTCTACACTGACCTGAGTTAGTGTGCACACCCCAGGAACAAAGAACGGAAGCATTGAGCCACCCTGAGGTGCTGCTGTAGTCGGATCGCAAAAAAAAAAAAACGTTTTTGCTCTCTCTTTCTTTCACACTCGCACACTGCACACTCTTGCACACACACACTTGCTCGCACCACCCTTTTGCACCCTTGCACACACCCTTGCACACCCTCTCACACCCACCTTCTCCCAACTTGTCACTCATCGCTTCCGCTGCGCCTGATCTCGCACCTCGGTCATCATCATTGTCAACCCCACTTGCACCGATCCTCTTCCTACACTGTATCCCCGGCTTTTCGACATTGGCCACCTTGCAGCTTCTGGCATGAAATTGCCTCCTACTCTTGCTCCTCCCACCCTTCTTCTTCTTTGCTCTTCTTGTTCTTTCCCCACTTGCCACTTCACTACTCTCACCCCATATCTTTTCTGACCCATCTGGCTGATTCACCCAACCCAGTGTGCCAGCCATGGTCTCTTTAGCCATGCGCCAGATCATCCTGATCGGCGTCATATGCTTCGGCACCATTGGAATGTTCAACGCAATGTCCTCGATCGGTAACGCAGGCAAGCACTCGCCCACAGCTCAGAACCTCGCCGTCACCTCGTCTTCCATCGCTTATATCGTCGGGTTTCTCGTCGCAGGTGGCACACACAACATGTTCGGACCTCGGCCCTGCGTAGCTTTCGGTGGACTTACATTTTTCCTGTACGCCGGCTCAATGCTGCTCGCCAAGGACAACGAGCATTCACTCTACCCACCCCTTGCAGGTATTCTCCTCGGCCTTGGTGCAGGCTGTATCTGGGTCACTCAGGGTGCAATGATGATGTCCTACCCGACCGAGGATAACAAGGGCAAGTACATCTCATGCTTCTGGGCCATCTTCAATCTCGGCGCTGTCCTCGGTTCTGCGCTACCCCTCGCCATGAATAGTGCATCCGGCATGGATCCCGACGACGTCTCACCCTCCACCTACATTGTCTACATGGTCATCATGGGCCTTGCCACCCTCCTAGCCATCTTTCTCGTCCGCCCCTCCACCATTGTCCGCGACGATGGCGAACCTGTCATCGTCGCAAGCTTTGCAGGAGTCAAGGCCGAATTCCTTGCCATTCTCTCCGTCTTTTGCGACTGGCGCATGTTGCTCTTGATACCAGCCTTCTTCTTCTCAAACTTTTCCTACACCTACCAGTTCAATGATTTTAATGGCTTCAATTTCAACATCCGGACTCGCTCGCTCAACTCTATCCTCTTCTGGGTTGCGCAGATCATTGGCGCTCTTGTCATTGGATATCTTTTGGATCGGCTACCCATGAAGCGCCCCAGGAGAGCAATGCTTGGATTGATGGTCATCGCCCTGTTGTTCATGGCGACTTGGATCGGAGCATTGATGATGCAGCTCAAGCACAAGTGGGAGCGCAAGATTATCAACAACAACAACATGGACCTCATCGACTATGAACACGGCGATAGTTACCCTGGACCACTCGCCATCTACGCCATGTTCGGCTTTTGTGATGCTGCCTTTGCAGTCTACTGCTACTGGCTTATGGGCGCACTCTCCAACAAGCATGATGAGCTCTCGAGATATGCAGGATTCTTCAAGTCGATTCAATCGCTCGGAAGTGCGGGTCGCTGCGCCTTTGGATCTAGCGCAGACACCATTACTCGCCTATTTGATCACCAATTGGATTCTATGTGCCTTTTCGATTGCTGCCATGTTCCTTGTTTGCAGAACCATCACGGACACAACCGTCGACGAGAACAATGTCCAAGCAGGAACCGATGAGGAGCAGATGTATGAGGACAGACGCCTGCAGCACCCGCTCCGCATCTCGGGAGGGCCCCGAGGGTAGTCCGCCGCGCTCATCCATGAACCACTGCAGCTCATTCGATGGGAACATGAGTACGATCTGTGCCGACAGTGAAGAGTGCAAGACAGCGTACGGCTCGAGGAACAGTGAACAGAAATCAGGACCCTGGCGAACCAGCGGTGGGATGACCTCTGATGAGGATCAAGAGCCTTGTTCCTCACCGCAATCCTTATCACGCACCACTCCCGGACCTGGCAACCATGATTCGTACATGTCGACAGCCACGGCGGACTCGAGTCGATCCAAACGCAGGAGCAGTTCTACCATCTCTTCAACGTCCATGTCAGACAGGACGACGTATCCATCGCCCACTCATCATCATCAAGTCGGAAGGAGCATCTCCTCGCGACTTTATGGGGCGCCTCCGATGACAGAGCTACGGAATGACTCGTCATTCTTGGCTTCACAGTCGCAACATCTCGCTGTTCCATCCACACAAGGTCAGCCCAGGATACCTTCCATCTCCTTGACCACCAACACTGCCTCTGGCTCTCGATCTGGAATCGAGTCGTCAGCTGCAACAGCACCTGCAGCAGCACCAGCACATTCTGCAGGATCCACCCCAACACTCGTGATCTCTCAAGAGCCATCGTCGTCTATACCACTGGATGCTCTTCATGGGCGACCATAACCAATACTCATCTTGGGCAACAAGTTCCTCTCCCAAGCCGCTAGTCCCTTGATGGGACCATTAACGATCGGAGGTCCATCTACATCCTCGATATCGATTGGTCACCTTCAGCCCACAGGAATACCTGAATGCACCTCTGGATGGTTTAGTTCCAGCAGCCGGGCACCGGAATAGCATCGGGGGTGCGAGTAGTACTGGGTCAACAAGATACGGACGAAGAACAGGATATGGACTCGATTGATACGCGCTCGCTCTCTTCCGTGTCGTCTGGCCACGACTCTATTTCAGAGATGAGCGAGATGGGCCCCATTCCCTAAATCGCAGTTGTCTAGCTAGCCATTAGAAGCGAGAACCACTCATCCTTCAACCCAAAAGCATTGTCATTCAATCATAGTTTTGTAGCACACACACCACACACCACAACACGCACCCTGTACAATAGCAAGCCCAGAAGGCGCCTTAATGCAACCATAACCACCACAATGAACCTGCCAAGAAAAGGCAGCCACCAAATTAAGCGCATTCTTTTTTTTTTCCCCCTCGCCTTGTGACAAAACATTCTCCTATTCCTTTTCATCGATCCACAGCTCAACCTCCATTCACCTCATCACGACAGTCGATCGGATTCACTTAGCATGGAGCAGCAAACGTCACCAAGGGCGTTGGCAGCCGCGACACGGCAGGGGAACGTTCGACTGCGGTTCTTCTTGGGCCCTACTAATCTGGGTATCTTACAATGTGCGGACGAAGTTATGGCGAAACATCCTGTCATTATTCACCAGGTCGACTATCGCTTCGATGTCTATGGGCGTCCTCATGATGTAGCCGCGGCCATCACCGAGAGCTTCCTCATGCCTCAACTCGAACCCACGGAGCACCAAGCCCATGATGCATCCAGGAACGGGAACTCTGCCTGTGATCCAAGAGATTCCCCACACTTTACTGCTATCGAGGCAAACAGACATAAAGGGCCTTCGATAGGAATGACTAGGAACGATCAAGGTAGATTCAACAATCAAGATTTCGGTGACCAGTTCAATTCTCTCTCGGTTCAAGATCAGGAAGTGCAGGATGATGATGAGCAAGATTCGGATGTAGGATGTGCTACCGTTTTTACCGTGACCAGACTCTTGTTTCCAGGAGGGCGGGGACGGAAGCAGAACCGGATCAGAAAGGGCAAGACGGATGCGTCTTTGGAGCGTAACCGTCAAGCAAGCTTGAATTCCACTAGTCATGGGACAGAACCAGGGTCAGTGGTCGTCATCATCTTGAGCATGCAAGTAAAGATTGCCCACTACCTTTTGCACCGTTCAGGAGGCTTCATGTCCTATCTGGTTGAAGAACCCGATCTCGAAACCTGCGCACGCAAGAGTATGACACTGGAGGGTCTGGAAAGTGTGAGCCAAACTGCTGGCATGTCGATCGCACTCTCGGATAGCCTCTTGCCTGACTTGATCGAGGTTCCTATCTGGGTTCAAATAGGCGACATGAGGGCTTTACGCGCCATCCTTGAGGGAGTGGCGTTGGCATTATCCAAGGATCCACTCTACAGCTATGAGAGAAAATGGACGTCGAAAGAAGAGCTCGCCTTGCGCATGGAATGGGACGCGAAACTATCACAACACGAGGGTCCTCAGGAATCTCCATGGGTCAAACAACAAAAACAACAAGGAGGACCCCCGACAGCCTGTTCCACAGAGTGCCGCACCCCGTCCTGCGCAAGACCAAGATGACCCACCGGTCAGCAAGGCACCAGGTATAGGTATATTCTGGTGAGGCACAGAAAAGATGTGGATCATTCTATCAGGTTCATACTGAGCTGTTCCTCTTGCGGTTTTTATTCTCCCTACAGGAATAGCGAGAGCAATCTCGATGAGTGGACAAAATCGCCGCGTCCTGGGGGGACCCCACTCGATCCATCGCAGACAACAAGCCAAGGCACAGAAGACTTTGCGTCGGAAGAACAATCCCTACACGATCAATACAAGTATGAACAGGGCAATCATCCACCCTTGAATCGAAGCAAGCGCAATGACCGTCCTCGATCTGACAATGGAAAGAGGCGAAGCATGAATGGCAGTGAGTCTTATTCTGGGCGAAATGTATACGATAGTTGGAGAGGAAGACGACCAACACCTGCTCGATCTCGATCTCGATCCGTCTCGCCCACACCTGGAACCTCGTCGCTAACTTCGTCGAGATACCCGGATCAAGAGGCGGGGGTGCGCTGGGACAATGATGTCGCGAGGGCGTACGAATGGGCCTCGCAAGAACAGTGGGATGAAGTCCGTGATTGGCATGGGCAGGCAGGTCGTCCGTTACCACGGTGTCGGGATTTCCAATAATGTGGAGGACGATTTCAACATGTAGTCACCATCATATCTAGTCGGCGTTGAACGCCACCATTTTTGCACGCCCTTATTTTGCTCCTTCTTTCCTTCACTCGCGAATAAAACCGATCCTTTCCTGCTTTCGACATTGGATTCAGCATGGTAACGTGGGCGACCAACAGTTGGCATCCAGGAGACATCGAGGCTACGAGTGGACGCTTTCTCATCGACGTTGGATTCTTTGTGTGGAAACACTCGACGGGAACGATGCTTCTAACAATTGCCTGTCACTCTATTTGTCCCGCTTAGGTGTCCTTTGCGCATTACTATCGGGTCAAGCGCAACACCCAGACTATCTTTGTGAACACATCCAGCCCCAATACCGACACAGTCCTGGCACTTAAACAGCGCATTATCAAGGCTCTCTCCTCAACCAAGAGCAAGGATGGTGTACCAGTCCCCAAAGCAGCATCCGAGATCCAATTACTGATTCAAGCAAAGAAAGACTCTACATCGTACCAGGAACTGATCGACTCCAAGTCACTCACCTCTTCAGGACTTGTAGACCAGCAAATCATTGCCATGACATTCAGGACGCTTGGTAAAAAGAAGATTTGTTGATAACAGGTGTATTCGAGGATTCAGGATGAGGACATGTAACAATCAGCACACTCACCCCTCTCCTCCCCCATGCATGTCGGTTCTGAATTGTTCTAGGTGGTGCATGGGAAGATGTATGTATCGCACAACCCGAGTCTGTAGAGGATCTGGATGATCTGGAAGATGAACCAGAAGAGTATGAAGTCTCCAGGTCAAAAGGCAAGGGGCGTGCCTGAGCTTGGGAGACAAAGTGTCGTGCGACGACGAACCTCGATGCTATCTTTTGCAATATAAAGGCTTTTTGCTACATGTCAACGCAGTGGAAAGACGCACCGTTTTGCATCCCATCCATCGTGGCAATCTCATCTCCCGTCTCCCATACCAAGGTGCCCACAATTAAGGGTGCATGTGTGTGCTTCGAAAAACCTCGATGGCGCATGTAATTGCCGAAGGAGCTTTTTTTTTCCTTCTTTTTCTTTCTTTTCGTGATCGTCTTCAACAACAACCGATTCACTTTTTGCACACCTTGCTTTTGCCACGCTCCCACCCCCGCCTTCCCCACCCGCAGGTCAGTTTCCCTTGATTTTTTTTGCTGTGCGCACACCTCCCCACTTTCGCCTCTTTGACTCTTATGTCTTTGCTTGATTCTACAACTGTTACCCACGCGCGGTTAAAGGTTTCTTTTACTCATGGAATAACTCGACTCCCCTTCCCCCCAACTCTCCTCTTGTGCCGGGTGGGCATGTTGAAGACGCGTTATCGCCCCTTTGGAACCGCAGAGTTTCCATAACTCACCTTCTTCTTCCTTCTTCCTTCTCCTATTAACATAGACACAGCATCTTGACTAGAAAACAGCCAAGGAAAAAAAAAAGAAAAAGTTGCACCTTAGGCCTTTGATAGTCGAGCAGCTGGAGCAGGAATCCAGCTCTCTTGTCCCCGTCTTTTTCACTTTTTGACAAGCTCGCGTCGTTACGATCTCACTCTTTTTTGTTCTCTGGGGGCCCCCTTTTACTCCAACGTTCACACGGACAAGACAAAATAACCAGAATTCCCGCGCGATGACTACACCTCGGGACTCGACCACGGATCAGGACGATGCCAACTCATCCGCGTCCTTTGCTCACTCACTCACGGTGGCCCCACTGGACACGGCCAATACGATTCACAATATCAGCTTGGCACTCAGTAATGCCAACGCGAGCATCTCAGGGGGAAACAGATACCGATGTTCTTATGACGGATGTTACGAAACGCTGTTCAGAGCGCTATGGAGCAACAACAACAACAGGCACAGCAACTTCATCAACCAGAGTCTCGGATGGCTGTGGCAGAACTGCTGGTGTCTCTTTCACACAACAGGGACAGCGAGTAAGTGTGTTCTCTCCCCTCCCCTCTCCCCCAATTCCTACTACATTCAAGGATCTGGAACACCCATTTCAGCGTTATAATGGATGAATACTCACACGATAGACACATTATTTTTTTTTTCTTCACTCTTACTCTTAGACCTTCTCAGGACAATGGAGCGGATTCATTTGTCAGCGTAACAACCGGGATGTCACCCACGAAACAACAATCGCCTATCTACAGGACGGCGGTGGACTATGTTGGCTCTGTTAGGAAGGCATACGAAAACAACCCCAAGATCTATACCGAATTTCTTTCCGCGCTGGAACAATATCATGGATTGAGGTACGGATCCTCTTATACAATGTGATCCAGCGTAGGAAAGAAACGTTCATGGCAAAATGAGCGGATCGCTGGGGAACCCAAATCGAAACAAAAAAAAAAAAAAAAAAAAAAAAAGAAGAAAAACCATGAGAGATTGATACATTTGAACTCGGCTTCCACTTCGCTACACACACTCGCACACAGTCTTCCGATAGATCAACTAGTACGGACTGTGATGACACTTTTCCAAGACCAGCCAGATTTATTATTGGGGTTCAAAGAGTTTCTACCAGAAGCACAGGGTCTGCTGAACCAACTTGTGCCGGTAAGTGTCATTGGAGAGAGAAAAAGGACCTATCATAGCATAGTGGGCCTTTGTGTGTGTGTGTAAGATGTTTTTTTTTTTTTCCAATTGATAATGATCCTCTACAACTTTTCTCTTTCGTTCTCACGTAGCCTATGATGTATTCGGACTATAAGGGAGCCACCGCCAAGACATCAGCAGTTTCAGCAGTGCCGGTACCTGCGTCTTTATCCACTTCATCCAACCCAGCGCTTATACCCGGATCACTGATGAACTCACCAGGTAAAATGTCTTTGTCTTTTTCAAATGTTGAGCCAACTCGATCGATCTCAAACAATCATTCTTCTTTGTCACTCACACCAAGACTGTCTTTTTCTTTTTTCTTTTTTTTTGCCTCTATCATTGTATGATACGCGTGGTGGGTAATAACAACAACCAGTGCAACAGCAAGGAAACCCCACTCCGATTCTTAACAATGGACACGCAGCTGCGGATTTCTTGAGTTTAATCAAGGTACCGAAGGAACGCAGGATGTCGCATCGAGGGTGGGCGGGTATGAAACGGTTTCTTTTTTCCCCATCCACAGGAGTACTGACCAAATTTTATTCGCCACCTTCAACTATCAACAGGAGTTGTCGCAGAACGAGCCTGACATGTACCAACATATGATCACCTTGCTCCGGAAATTTCAAAAGGATCACTCGTATGCGAACGTAAGTCAGTTTGCCCAGTGTTTCCCAGAAAGGGGGATTCGCTTCTTTCTTTTTGGTGGTGTTCTGACTCTTATCACTTTATGATTGATGGGAGAAGACCCTCTACTTACATGTTCGTTTGGTGTTTTTGTTTTTGGTCAAATAGCTCTACTTTTACGTATCGATCATCTTGCGGTATCATCCTCACCTACTGCAACGGTTCCATCAATTCTTGCCAACGGTGACATCGGAAGTTGAGGTGACGGAACCAAGGATCATTTCCAAGGCACCTCCAGAAGAATTGGTAGTCTCACCTGATTTCATTGAGGCCAAGGACTTTGTTCAAACTGTCAAGGTAAAAAAAAAGAGAAGAGAAGAAAAGAAAAGAAAAGAAAGGCAGCAAAACAACAAACCAAATTGGCAAAACAAAAAATACGAAGGACCTGAACCTGCAATTGCTTACAATCATCACTTCTTACATGTTCCATTCTGGCCCCCCGTTTTATTATGATCTCACATGGACGCAGTTTGAGGCGAAGAATGACATGTCAATGTATGACCGCTTTATCTTTGCACTGGAAAAGTATCAACGCAATGGATGGACCATTGACCAGGTATGTCAAGGAGGAAGGAGATAGGGCCACAGGGGCTGTCACATCCAAACAAGTGTGTAATGGTGTCTTTTATGAATCTGACCGCTTGTTTTTTGACACACACACACTCTCTCTCTCTCTCTCTCTCTCTCTCTCTCTCTCTTACCCTTCATGTGAGAATAGGTCTACTCGGAGGTATCTCTCATCTTCTGGAATCATCCCAAAGCATTGGCAGGATTTAAGCAGTTTATCTCGTCTGTACCGCCGCCGCCGGCACAACCCTGACAGTTATTTGGTGGGTGAGGGGTCACCACAATATAGGATAGCCTCATTCCAACCGTTTTGTCGCACAGCTGTTATCCTTTTGATGTGGTGGTGGTGGTGGTGGTGAAAGTGAAGATGAAGGTGAAGGTGAAGGTAAAGATGGAGGTAAAGCGTTCAGGAAATGGATTACACAACGGCGACAACTACCAGAGAAAAGCGCTCGCAGACCTTTGTTCTTTTTTAGATGTTTGCTTTCAAGGAACGACTAGACGTTGAAGGGTGGGAGAACCGCAAGGCAGGAAACGCAATCCATTCATTTTGCAGGTGGAAAGCAGGCTAGCAGACCGTGTAACAAAGGAAAGAGGAAAGATGTGTGTATGAAAGAGAGAGAAATGTGTCTGTGTGTGAGAGAGAGAGAGAGAGAAGCCCACGAGTTCGCGCCAGATAGCGAAATCAATAATAGATATTACTCGGTCTTTGACAGTTAGTGAGCCTTCCGCACGTTCCTGGCTCTCTCTCTCTCTCTCTCTCTCCTCTCGTTGGCATGTCCTCATGGTACTGGATAGTAACCCTCCTCAGGGAGCCGGTACTCGCTCTTTTGCGATTGCTTGACCCATTCAGACGTGACCAACCGCGGCACTTGAAATGTTTGCGCGCCTTTTCCGTACAGGACCGACACACGCATCGCTTCCTTCCACTGAACCAGGGTCTCCAGGTAAAGTGGATCAAACAAGACCACAATCTCCAGAGGGATTCCCACGTCCGCTTCAAAGCTTTCGTTGAAGCTGTCATTGAAGCTGTCATCGCCAGAGTATGGACGGTGACCGACACGCATCCGCAATAGTTCCTGGCAATCCTGGATGGTACATTGCTCCTGAGGCATGATCTGTGCACCATGAAACTCGAGTATCTGTCTCATCATGTCCAAACTGATAGGGGAAAGAGATGAACCAGTTAACAATACGATCCAACGGAGAGAAAACAAAGAATGTTTGCATCGATTAGATAGACGTACTTGTTCCCACAGAGTTCGTATTGACTCAACTTGGTGAGCGTGTTCTCCAGATCATCCTGTCGTGCCCTCTCTTCCGCGATAAACTCCCAGTTCAGATCCCCACTGTCCGTCTTGCTCGAGTTGCTTCGTGAAGAAGTGACATTTTCGGCCTTGAGTCCCGCCATGGTCTTGGACACGCTCTCGTCCCTCTTGGCATTCCATTGATCGATTGCCTTGGACATGGCATCAAACGTCGAACACGACCCCGTGTTGTCCAAAGGTCCTTCGAAAAACAAGGAGAGCTTTGCTATCGCACCTTTATCGACTCTTTTGGCGTAATTCTCATCCTCATACTCTTGCTTGACTCTCTCCACCAATTTCGAAATCGACCTCAAATACTCTGCAGGAGTAGGTGGATACACCATGAATACGAGCACGCCCTGGAACATCCCCAAAGGAGGTGCACGCTCTCCATCCTTGCCAAAGTACCGCCTTGTCAACTCTGAAGAAATCTTTCTCGTCCTCTCTGCATCCTCACGCCCCCACACTTCATCGGGATTGTCGAGTTCCATCTGCAGAATGGATTTCTTGTCTTCACTGTCGAGTAAAGGGTCTGTCTGGTCCTCGAGATTGTTCAGTCGCTTAATCCTGATGTTCTCTACCCGCTCTTGAGCCACCTTTAGCCTCCTACGCTTCACAACTTCGCTCCTGTTGGGCATCTTGTCAAGTATCTAGGTAAGGAAGCACAACCTATCGTTGGTTTGCGGAAACGAACCCCCATTTGCGATATCTTCATTCCAATAAACACGTCGCATCCAATGTTGTTTACCTCCTGAAGTCCATCAGTTGTAAGCGGCTCAACATACGAGTCTTCAAACTCATCCATGATCTCCCTGAACTGCTTCTCGGTTTCTTTGGTCGTGAACATCATGTATCTATAAGGTATGACCCTCAGCGTTAGCAACGGCACGTCCTGAAAGCAGCCGGGTACAGATCTTCTCGTTTCAATCACTCACTTTGGATTCAATAGAACTTGACGTTGTTCCTCGACGCAGTCGCGGATCCATGTTGGCAGAACAATGTTTCGATGACCTTTCTTCTTCAGGCCGATAAGATCAGGTCCTGCGATGTACGGGTTTTGAATAGTGGCTGTGTGAGTATATACATCCTACGTTGGCGATTGACTTGATAAAAGTCAAACCTTCAGCCCCTTTGAGCGTACCATTCTGTCCAGCAATGATGATCGTGTTCTCCATTTGATCCGACTGCGACTGTTTCCCGCCGAACCGCTTGATCATGACTTCAAGTTCTGCCTTGGTCTGCTGCTCATCACCTCGGACAACCCAGAAGATCTGGCCTTTAAACAGATCCGTTTCGACCTTGACTGTGCTCATATCGCCCACGATGGCGTATAGCAAATGTGCTTGCGTTGTCTAGACATGCACAACAAACCCATACTCTATTAGGAACTGAGCCCTGAGAGCATATGCCAATCTGACAATTGAATTTCATCCGCGCGTTAAAAAGTACTGCTACGCGTACCTTTCGTAGCCCCGTTGGCTTCTTTTTAGCCTTAGCCGCCATCCTACAGATAGATAGATAGAGAGAGTCAATATCAATCACCGTAGCATAGAACTTTGTGTAGCTGTAGTAGGATCTTCATCGACGATGCGATTCTTACCCTGAATTCTTTATACCGACTTGTCGCGTCGAGAGTTTGCCTTTGAACTCACGGAACATGCGATGGACCTCGCTCATAGTCATGCAAGATGTCAAATCCTTGTCCTCGCGGATGTGTAAAAATCGCGGGAACCGTAGCGTGTACTCTGATGCATAAGAGTCAGTGTTGGGTATGATCTCGGCCGCCTTGACCTCTACCACAATCGATCTGGTGAAGATTGACTCTTGTAAACACCTAGCTACCACGCTTTTAGTGAACAGAGGACGGAGCATGTAGACCACTGGATACTTACTTTTCTGGATCAATGATAACATCCGGGCGCATCTTGGCGTTGTCAACCATCTCCACCCAGGGATTCTCTCTGTAGTGCTTATACTCCTTCCAGTGTGGTCCCAATAGCTCACTATTAATGGTATAAACGTGGAAGAGCTGTTGGCACCAAATGCAGGGGAATGCAGTTTGCGCTTCCAATATGTCTATACCATGTCACAAGATAGTACCTGAACTTGCCCATCTGCTGGTATGTGAATCCAGATCCAAACTTGCAGAACGTCAAGAATGCCTTTCCCGTGGTTGACTTTGAGGTGTTATCGCGCACCGCACAGAGATAAGAAGAGATATTGTTCTGCCCTCCTCTAGAGCCAGATCCGTAGTAACCTCCAACAATCAGAACATCGAGACTGTCGAACACACCATCAACATATTCGGGCTTGAGCTTGACCCAATCCTGTCCCCGTCCATTAGGGGTATATGTTGATCTTGGGTTCTTGATGATAACACCTTCCTGGCGATCCATGACAGCTACATCGATTGCGTCAATTATATGCTGTTCGGTTGTGGCCACTTGATACTTTAGGATCTCTAGACGCCCTTCGGATTCCTTCGGGATGATAGATGGAAGCATCTCCCGGCGAGTCTCCAGTGTCTGGTCGATGATTGAAGCGCCATTCATGTACAGTACATCAAACACAAATACTATGATAACCATGATCCGAACGAGAAATCAATTGCGTGACATTACACTGAGAAGCAGCGACGGGTGAGTAGACCTTTTATCAAACTTACAGAATGGACGCTTCTTGTGCGTATCGTCAGAACGATCCCCTCCTGCTGTCTTGACTGTTCCAAAGTTGATGATTTCCTTCGTTGCCGGGTCATACTCGACCATCTCTCCGTCAAGGATAAGTTTTTCGACTTTTGGGTTGATCAACGGATGTATGAATGGTGTGAGTGAACCCTCGTTTGGCGTTGCCCCGTAGAGATGTGTATACTCTGTAGAGTTCCTTGACCAATAACGATAGTTTTCCCCATCCTTGTGGATTTGCACGCGTTCTCCGTCGAGCTTGGTCTCGATCCAGAAAGCCATATGCCCCATGCTCTCAACCACATCCTTGGCACTTGGGAGCCTCTTGGACAACATGGGCTTGAATGCGTGGTTGAGATTCACACTTGAGGTGGAAATGCGGGCATGGGGATCTGCACAGTCGGCTATAGTCTTTCGTAGATCGCTACAGACGTTAAACAGATCGATAGCATCTTGGTGATAGCACGGAAGTACAGTGTTCTCGCTCATTCCAATTTTCAGATCCCGGTTGATGATACGAACGATCCATTTGTTCTCCAGTGCCGTGTAAGACTGCACAAGTGTCTTGAAGATCTGAGCATTGTCTGATCCTCTATCAAATGAATGTGGTGAGTAAACGCGAGTGAGGACACTGATCTACAGTGCGCTCAATTTTTCTGCGGCCCACCACTGCTTGGACCCTGATAAAAGGCTTACTTTCTAGAAAGACCAGTCAGTAGTCGATTCACATCGCGAATCGTCTGCCCTTGAGGATGAGTAACCAGCGATCGGCCCGCTACGACCTCGCGCACCACCAAGCTGAAATCACCAGCTGAATCCTACATCGAGGCAAAACTAGTTAGGCAAGGACAGTAGGATCAAACAATGCGACAGGGAAAAATCAGTTAGTCAAGGTTTTACCCGCATGCCCTCTTTCCAGTTCTTGAGCTTGTCTGCTGGTTCGGATCCTGGCACGATATTCAGACATGCAATATACAGATCGGCCATCTTTTGCTCCTTCAGACCATAGCGACCTCTTTCGCGATCCAGCTATTCAATGTATAAACTCTTAGCCATGGTGTTGGGGATAATCCGAATAGGTTATAGATTGTTGTGGTCAGGAAGATCTACGAACCTGAGGCAAAAGGAGTCGGATAACTGAATACATGCTACCGTATGAGTTCTCTCGCCATTCCTAGGGTGTGAACCATGTTGCCATTCATAATATATCAGTAAGGAATGCTTTCGGTGGGGATGGATAGAGTAGCACGATGAAAAGGCAGTGCATGGCAAGGAAGACGTACCTTGAAGTATTTACGAAGAAGCTGAGTCTTGTCTGTTCGGCGCCTGGAGACATCCTCCAGTAGCATGATGAAGTCATGGAACGGCGGACTTTGTACGGAAGGGTCGTCATCTGAACGGGTAGGGCTGGAGGGGGTCGAAGACGACTGTTTCGGCGAGCCAACGGCAGTATCTGCCATGTCTGGTCCTCTCGGGGTCTGAACGAGAAAGGTGGAGGGGTGGTGGGCAGCGGGGTGAAGTATGGTAGAATGGTGGCAAAGGAAAGTGTGAGAGAGAGAGAAAACGCACTTTTGTGGCACGGTCCAAAATTTTGAGCATTGTGCTGAAGCCACACAGCCTGTTGCTGGAGGTCTGTTCCTCCTCCGCTCTCTTCGGACAGACAGACAGCAGCAGCAGCAGGATCCAACTTGTTCATGACACGCTCCGGGTTACGATCGACGAGTCAACGCCTTTCTTGCCTGAGGATCATCCCTTTCACGTTCGAGTATGCCATCCAAGCCAACAAAGCGCGACAAGGATCACGATCACGAGATGACTGCAGCAGCCTTTTTATGGAGGGCCTCTTCTCTTCCGTGCAAAAAGCATACTCCACGAGCCAGGACTTGCTTCCGATCACCAGCTGTCGCGATCAAGACTGCAAATGGGTTCGACAGAAGCCTGTCAGCTTTGTCTTTTTGCTAAAGCCTCCGAACTCGACCGAGCAAGATCTTTTGCATTATTGGATGTGCCATGTCGGGATTGACAGTGGATCTCAGGATCATTGTCAACCACGCATATGTAGAGGCGCAGGATGAACATGACCCATGATCCAAGGATGCATCGGCGAAGCCTGACACCTACTTGAGTTGTGTTTGTCGCGATAGAACCACGCCTTCACCTCATCAGCCTACAAAAGCAGTCATACAACCCTGCCTTGAGATTCGAATCCATCATCTGGCTCTGGATAAGAGTTAACCTATAAGCTGACACTCAAGGAGACGATACCCATGGATCAAAAGAACATCACAACTCGATGTATTCAGTATGTTACCGACACAACTACTTGGAAGGATACCAGATGCTCGCCCGTTCACCACACCGATCACCTTCACGATATTATATAACGCCAGAGGAATTGGATCAGGAACGGTACTTCAAGAGGAGTATCGCTCGTCCATGACCCTGGTCGAGGCCGAGGGCGCTTAAGACATGGAATCACGTCATGGAGGAGAAGATCCAGTCGCAAAAGTGTTACTTCAGTCGATAATGACAATGATGACTCGATCACGGATCGGGGCAGTGAATGGCCCTTGATCCGGTGATCACGTGTTGCAAGTTTACCACACCACCCGAGCCGATGAGAAAAGGATCGAATGTCATCGTTTGTCCACACCGAACAGCTCTCCGTCGTCCAGTACCTCGCGAACATGGTAGATCGAACGATAGAATTGAGTCTGGAATACCGACTGCTTCCAGCGTCAGACGTACCCAAGGCTTACAGCATTGAGAGTGCAGGTATGGACCTTGGGGCTTGTAAGACATGTGATGATCGATACCACAAGTCCAAGAGTGCTTACTAAAATTCCTGAACTTGGTAAAAGAGTATCCTGAATCTGAAGCAGCCTCGCTCGAGAACCTCATTTATCGACAGAGAGCAGCTCCTCACCTCTTTTTGGGGTGCTACGCACGACCTCGTTCAGCGACCTCATCCGTACCCGACAGCCAAGAGGAACGAGAGAAAATAGGAGTGCAGCACGCTGGCTATGACGCTCAAGGGCAGGGACATCAGAGCGGGAGTGAGGATCAAGTTCTAGTGGGGTACATTGTCTCGACACAATCATCCGACACGACTCTGACGCATTCGTCCATGTCCTCCCATGACCCGCAGGGCACCACTGTCTGTATCCACTCTGTGTGTGTTGCAAGGGGCTACCAACGCCGAGGAATTGCGACTGCGATGTTGAAAGAGTACGTGAAACACTTGAGCAGCAACAAACAAAGCTCCTCTGATCCGTTGTCGTCGTCGTCGTCGTCGTCAGGATGTTTGAAGCTGGTACTGCTCATTGCCCACGACAAGCTGATCGGATTGTATCAAGGTGCTGGATTCAAGCTTGTGGGACTGAGCACCGTCGAACATGGCCCAGATCCATGGTACGAGATGGTGTATCAACTCTGACCCTCGAATTCAAAAAAAGGTACATTTACACCTTCACACAGGAGGATACAAACAATCCCTAACTCTCCACTCTCCCACCATCTCATCTTTGTACCTTGGAGGGAAAACCCAGCCTATGAACAGAGTGGACCAAGAATCTTTCATATTTGAACATGATCATCCGCCACACTACTACCCCTCCGCCCCTCCCCCTTTCTTCCCGCCCCGTTTGAATTTGCATGAATGTTCAACGATCAATGTACATTCATCATTTGTATCGTGTTTGCTGCTCTGTCCACTACAGTTATGCATTGTCTGTTCATCCGCAACATGGAACATGGAATTGCCCTGAATAGATATTCATTGTGATATTTGTTCATTGTGATCTGACACACTGCGCAAAAAGAGGTGGGGGAGCGGACTCGATGCTTTGGGGAAAAACAGACAAGACCTCAGAGATGCACTCCTTTGTTTTTTCTTCTCTTTGTGTTGGTTGTTGTGTGGTGTTGCAACCTCGCCTTTTTTCAAAACAAACCTGTTTCCACGCCAATGATAACGAGAATCTTCTTGTTCCTTGATGCACACGAGTTGACGTGGAGACAAGAGTGTGCATGAAGGGGAGAGGGCCCAATGGGAACGGATGACGCGCCTTTGATGGGGAGGGGAGAGAGAGATCCTTCACTACCTCCATGGCGTGTTTTCCCCCTACCGCAATGACTTTTCCACTTTTTTTCCCCAAACCTCCTCTTGATGTCATCATCATCATCAGCATTGGGTTTAAACGAGTGCCTGAGCGAGAGAGGGTCTTACAAGTCTTGTCTACGCTTTGACGAATGTTGATGGTAACACAGTCACCGGGACCAAAGGGCTCTAAAAAACCACCCTTTCTAACCTCCCTACTTTTTTTTACATGTTCCCTCTAGACTGTCCTATGCTGACGAGATGGAAAAAAGGATGGGGAGGGACGTGCTCCGCGCTAAAACTGGAGCATGCTTGTGCATGCAGGCTTTTCTCATCAATTGCGCTCATCTAAAACGTTAGCCCGTGCTGGTCTTCTTTTCTTTTTTTTTTTTTTTTTTCTCCTATTCATGGTTTGTATTTTGCAATTGCGCCTTGCGGGATACTTTGAAGTTTGAACGAGCGGAGGTATTCATCCACACCAAGTCGGCAATGGAATGCGGTCATGATAATCAACTCCAAAAAAAAAACCGCCCAGTCTAAAAAGGATCTTATCAAAAAGGGGCTTTTTTTTTCCAATTCAAACATCCCATTTGAAAAAAAAATGGAACGCGCGTGCTTACAATGGTGCTTACAATTGTGCTTACAACCTCTCCCTCCACCATGTTGGCGTGTCTATAGTGTGGTAGGAGTGGCCTATCTGTCAACCTTCAACATCCCACCCCACCCCACCCCTGGACCAAAACGACGCGTTGCTGTGACCATGGAATAACCCCCCTGAGGAGCCCCGTTCCCCTGCCCCTCCCTCTCCGTTGATCATATGTATGTTTGTGGTGTGTTTGTTCTGATCAGTTCGTCATACTACATGAGGATTGAATCCCCCCTGGCCAAATCCACAAACACAAACGCACACATCCCGCCCTCAAACCACCTCGGTTTTTTTTTTTCCCTCACAATGCATGATTGCAACCACATGGTTGATGACCTTTTTTTTGTTGTTATTCAATTGTTGTTCATTTTGCTTTTTCATGATTTGATTGATGAATTGACTGTACACGTAAAAAAGAAAGATTAAAAAAAAAAAAAAAAAAAAAGGGCGGCAAAGCATGCATATTGTTTCTTCTTCTTTCTCTTTACTTGTACACAACAAAAAAAAAAAAAAAAAAAAAAAAGAGAGAATGGGTTGGACTTTGGTAAGCCGCGGGGTTGAAAATATACACTACGCTATGAATTGGTTGGGTTTGATAAAAAAAAAAAAAGTTCATCTATGAAAGGAAAGAAAGGAAGAAAAAACGCGCGGCAAAAAAAAAAAAAAAGAAGGTATCATTGACCAGCAATTGAAAGTGGATGAAAAAAAGTATGGAGTGGGAGGTGGAGTCATGTTACAAGAGAAGAAAGCAAAATAGTAAGAGTAGGGATCGATCATCGCTTGCTCGCTTGATAGCACAATTGTTGAAGAACAACAGCGCCACATTCGGGTGAGGGGTGGTCGTTCCCAATTCCCCCTTACATGAAACGTAATAAGCGTGAGATTCCTTTTTGAAAAAAAAAGGGCATTGGGTCCCAGAGCGACCAGCGAGTGGGGGTTGGAGGCTGCAATTGAGAGAGTACACTTGCTCGCCTGCTTGCATGGTGTCCCTTGAACGTTATCTTGCTGGGAAATAAAGGAAAAGAAAGGTGGGACGGTGTTCACGGTCCTTTTGGCGAGTTCCCTTTAGGCTATGCATTGCACATTGTCTTTGGACTGATCGAGATGGTTGAGTCGGTGCATCATACCCTTCAGGTCAGTTCGACTACCACTGAATCGCTTTAGACGCTGGTACTGTTGTTGTTGTTGAGTTGTAAGACTCGTCAGGACGACGGCCGCTGTTGCTACCGGTGGTTCGTATTCATCTTCACTGCTACTACTACTAGCACTGTCGTGATGTGATAGCACAGGTGAACATGGAGGGGACGAGTGTGAACAATGCATCGCTGTACACTGAAGAAGCGAGTGATGATGAATACGACCGCCTCCGTTGCTGCCGCCAAGATGATGATGATGATGATGATGATGATGATGATACGAGTGGGATGAACAAGGAGAGGAAGAATGGGATAGACAGGAATCGGAAAGATCATCGAGATTGGCGTCACTAACGTCGCTGTCATTGTCATCGTCGCCATGGTGATGATGGTGGTGGAATGATGTTGCATCCTCGCGTTCTTTTGACTCTTGTTGCCAATGGCTACGCATCTGTTGCAACTCTGAGACATCTGCTGTTGTCAGTCTAGCGGGTTCGAGTGCACTTCGATCATACTCGTCACCAGGATAAGTGAACGAGATCTTGATGAACCTCGAGAACTGGACGGATTTGCAGCTGTTTGGACTTGGGCTACTCGATGGCGAGGACGATGTGGAGCACATGGGCGATGAGGAGCATGGAGGATGGATATCAGAGAGTGTGTGTGCCATGTTGTTGTTGTTGTTGTTTGGGGGTGGGGGTGAGCGTGGGTGGGGGTGAGGGTTGTCGAGTAAGTGTCAACGGTAAAAGAGGGTGAGGGGTGTGAGAGCAGCAGTGAAGCGTGGTGAGAGGAAGAGAGAGAGAGAGAGAGAGAGAGAGAGAGAGAGAGAGAGGAGCTTTGAGAAAGAAAGGAGTGAAAGGGCCAAAAAAAAAAATTGAAGTGTGTAAATGTCAAAGTGCTCTTTTTGATCGTCCTGGTAAACAACTGCCCTCCTGGATAGAGTGCAAGTTTAGTGCAAGAAGGGCGAATATTTGTGGGATGGAGGGTTGGGCAAACGTTTTTTGTGCTAGGCTAACGAGTATTGCAGTTTTAACAGAACTCTAACAGTGAGAACAATGAGAGCTATGACGCTGGCAGTAGAGAGCAGTGGGACGGAGAGAAGGAAAAAAAAAAAAAAAAAAAAAGAGAGACCAAGGACAAGTGAGAGGCTTGACGAAGGAGAAGGAAAAAATAAAAAGAGCGATTGAGAGAAGGAGAGAAAGAGAGAGTGAGAGAAAAAGAGCAAAGGAGGGATTGGGGGGGGGAGAGGAGGCGAGGAAAAAAAAAAAATGTCAAAGGAGAGAAAGAGAGCGAGAGAGAGAGAGAGAGAAAGAGAGCGAGAGAGAGAGGGGACAATGGGAAGATTGGGGACGGGAGACAAAAAAGAACTACTCGGAATGCTTGCACCGCATGCAGATATATCCTTGGAAGATTAGCGTGAACAACAACCAAAAATGTGGTGTGTGTGTGTGTGTTCAGGCTAGTGCCTGTGATGACGGGGATGGGGTGTAGTTGTTGTAGTCCTGCTAGTAGTAGTGCCAGGTGCTAGCCAGCAAAAACCGCACTAGAGCAAAGCAAGTCTATGTGGGAAAAGAAACAAGTTGCATTGGGATGAATCAGATCGAATCTGGGCGCAAAGTGAGAGAAACCCATCCTTGTCGTCGCTGGAAAAGCAACACATGCAACCGTTTAAACATGATATATAGCCACCGCAACAACCACCCCGCTCCCGCAACTGACCAAATGAACAAGAGACATTGAGAGGATGAGAGCTGACCTAAAGGGGGTAGGGGTGGTGGAGGGATGGGACATGAGTGTCCAAGTGACATTGCGAGGAGCATTGCAAATGGGGCATGGTGTCGACTGACAGGCAGGAGACAGAGAGAGAGAGAGAGCGGCCACAGTAAAGGGGGTTCACAGCAGATGTGCAAATAGAAAAGGGATGGTGGGATGGCTTATGGCCCATGGCCCATGGTTGGTGTGATCAAATCACGATTCATCCGGACAGCTCGCGCGCGCGCGCGCGGAGAACCACCGGGGGCAGTCCTCTCTCTCTCTCTCTTCTTTCAAACTCTTTCACACTCTCTCACACTCCCACATTCTCTCTCTCGTTTCTGTCATCATCACATCCTCCTTGTGTTCAGGAACACCAATGCAATGCACAGTTTCTTCTCCAGCTCCTCTCTCTCTTCTCTCCGTCTCTCGCTCTCTCTATGCTTAGCACATACCCGATCCATGCTGTGCGACAGCCAGGATCGCCTCCGCGCACAGTCACCCATCCCGCTCGCCCCCTCCCCCTTCACTTCCCCAGGTCTCTTCAATTGAAAAAAAGTTCCCAAGCCTCATTTGCACCATCGTCATCATCATCATCATCATCATCATCATGCCATTTTTCACACCTCGTGCTTAGCTAGACAATGTTTCAATGGAGTGGGGGTAACACAAAAAATGATACAGCGCTTTGCCAATGTGAACAACCTGAGGAAATAACAAACATGTAACCCTTCTTCTTCTTCTTCTTCTTCTTCGTGTTTCTCGTAGATAACAGAGTCAATGTGGCGTCCATGCCCCTCTTCCCACACTCACACACACGCCGACACATGGAAATGAGGATTCATGTTATATACCGGGGGGACAAATTGTTCTGGAATGTGATGTTTACCTTTTTTAAACGAGTCAAATGACACAAACGATTGTTTAACTGGTGGGGCAATGGATCGACAAGGTGAGATCGAGGGGGGTTCAGGTCGTTATTCGGGTAGTTTGTCTTGTCAATTGTGAACAAAGAAAGAAGAAGTGGAGGAGGAGATGCTCGACGCGTCCTCATTTATACAATGCAACGACGGAGTGAGAGAGAGAGAGAGGGACCCCTTTGTACACCCATGGACGTTCTCATGCAACGATGGTCGCCCGTTCATGCTGGCAATGCGCATTGGTTTGTGCACCAATTTTTTTTTTTGGTTCGATAGATATATACCTCCATTTTTTTTTTTTTTTTTTTCAGGTACACGCGCCTTTGTGGAGTTTGTTGCGTTGTTGGAATTGGTGGAAAGCGGGGGTCGATAAGGTCGATAAGGTCAACAAGTTGAGCAAAAAGAGCAAAGCAACGACGACGCCCACTGGCAACAGCAGCAGAAACAGCAAGCGGGGAAACAAGGCGCAAAAAAAACGTGCAACGGACAGCCGTACATGGATTAAGGTTCAGGGACAAAATGTGGAACACCGTGGCTGCTCGGATAGCAGGTTTCGTAACATTGGTCAAACCCTCCAGATTCAAAGATCTGTGCAGACCTAAAGTGTTCAAGGCCCCCTCTCTAGGCGCTTTTGCATGAATAGAAACAGAACGCGAGAGACATGTCTAGCCACACGTGCAGGTAGGCAGGTAGCTATCGCATTCGAAGATCATCCCCTCTTTTTTTTTTGCCCCGACAATCGCTGTTTGGACGACCGATCCTTTTCATCCCCTGTACACCCAAGGAATCCAGCTTGTGTTTAAAGCTTACACACTTGTGTGTTGTGCATCAAAAACTGCATGTCGCGTTTGTTTTGCATTCAAGTGTCAAATCGCCCCTCAGGTACATGTCTCCTTTTGTCCACCAAGGTCGCTCTCTCTCTCTCTCCCCCTCCCTACAAGACCCGCGGTATCGGTCTACCCAAGATTGAACACCTTGTTGATCGTCGTTTCTCTTCCTCTCCTCACTGCTTTGTTTCCCAAATAAAAAAAGTGGGTGCATTAGTGGATTCAAGTGACAATGAGCCAATGTTTGAATACGAGTGACAATGACCCCAATTGCTCTTGTTGAGATTGCGACTTTTTTTTGTTTTCAAACACACAAGTGGCTGCCAGCCCGACCAGGGTCCCCTTTTACCCTTCAAAAAGAGAGACGGGGTATAGATTCCTAGGAGAGAACATTCTACAATTGGCTCAAAACGCGTCTGCTGGATAGGGTGCACGAGCGGTATGAATGTTCATGTACAGTACTGTACGTGTACAGCATGCTATCAGGATTAGACCTTCACACACAGCGGGAGATGAAAGAATGAGCCTACCATCCATCTCCGAGAGGTGGTGGGAAAACATGATCTAAATGTGTATTCCTTCTTTGCAAAGAGGGAGAGAATAGAAGTAAGCGCTTACAATCCCACATGCTCCAGGCCATTGATGAAAAAGCTTACCTTGTCTTTGAAGTCACCTTGCAGCAAAAGAAACCTGTGTGTGCGCGAGTCGAGGGAAGGAGAGGGGCTTTCCAATTGTTTTTTTTTTTGGTCGCGTCGTGTGAGCAATTATGCAACATTGATCTGGGGACATGAAAAAGAAGCATTGAGCGGTATCAAAAAAAGGTGGTTCAACGAAGATACTATTGATACCTTGATTCCCGACCAGACGGTAACCATGATATGGATTGACTGAAATTGGATGGTCAAGATCAATCCATCGGGAGAAAGCATGGGGCACAGAGAGAGAAGAGCAGGGGCAGTGGGGGGCGTTTTGTCGACTCTTCCCCCCACCCACCCCCCCATTCCTTCATTCTTCATGTGCGTGTTTGCCCACGAAAACCCAAGCACGTTTTAAACGCGTGAACTTATCGATTGGAACCCTCTTGCAGTATCGCGATGCGCACATGAAGAACGAGGAGAGGTGCAGGCAAGGAGAGGGGGGGAGAAGGAAGAAGGGCAGTGCCATCAAGCCTACAAGTCGACGAGGTGTAAACATGGTCACGTTTCCAAAATGAGCGGAGGCCTTTTCCCACGTTCTTCAGGGGTGCTTGTTTGGGTTTGTGTACGTTACACGGGGTTTGTACGGCAGATTTTTTTTTTTTTTTTTTTTTTTTTCACACCCATGTCATTCTCAGATTCACCAACGCATTGCTATCAGCCATCTAACCCGCTGTTTTTTTTTCATAAAGATGATTCTGCTTTAAGAGTATATTTCACGATACGTTACAACATGGAGTGAGTATTCTCCAGCTACGACAAGGGCATGAAGGTTTCGGAATGAGTTCGGGGCGATAAACTCATGCTGAGATTATCCATGTAGTCTAGCATGGGTGTTGAAAAAATGCCGTACAAATCCCGTGTAACGCAATTGGAGCACTCTTTTGGAGCACCACTCAAAGGGTTCTCACTTGATCTAGTTCTTCACCAATGTATGAGGATCAGCCCTCATAGTGAAATATACACAAACAGCACACTCATGGAGATGTACGTACATGTCGAGATATGGACGAGAACTGGTCCAGGTCCAGGAGATATTTTGCGCCGAGCGACCGTTACGCCATGTGAACATGATTCAGTATCTTCCGGTGTACCAGAACCTTTTTTTTTTTTTTTTGCTTTTTTACCCTCATAGTCTAGTAGGCTGTTGCCAACAACCAAATGGTTCCCAATGTTGAAATGTGAGAGTGGACTGTGCCCAGATGAAGCCATTGAGCTGCCCCCTTGCAACTAATGAGCGCGTAGAGCCTACTGCGCTGTCAATGATGACACGTTGGCAAACAAGACCCTCAGCCCCTTTCAAACAAAAGAGAGGGGGCGGTGTGGTGACCTACCATCATTGAAGCGAGCAAAAGACTTTTTTTTTTTTTTTTTTTTTTTGCAGGCGCGCTCAATCGAGTTCTCTTTTTACCCTCGTTGCTCCAGTTATCTGTATCACAACTGTGAGATCAATCCGCAACCGTTTTGGTTGTGTCACCCTCACATGTGGTTACGACCACATTCATTGCACAGTTGGACTGATCTCTTTGGACTCACAAAAACCACATTGCTTCATTGATATCAGGGTTTATCAGGGTTTATCAGGGTTTATCAGGGTTTTATCAGGGTTTTATCACATCACCCAAAGCCTCGGGTAGGGTGCTTTTCACAAATGATTTGTCCCACGTCTTGTCAACATTTCCTGGAAACCCAGAACAGAGCAAGGTCCATTTTGAGCCAAACTTGCTCCTCCTCCTCCTCCTCCTCTTCTCCTCTTGGAAGGGTGATCATGCAAAGTGGTTGATTGGAATGATGGTCACAGCGACCCCGACGCGAGTCCTAGCCAGTCACGTTTTTTGGTGTGAAAGTGTGGCTGTCGAATAAGCGCACTTTGGTTTCTCTCGTCCCGTTCGTTTTCATATCCGCGCGTCGCTTGCTTCTTTCCCTTTCCCCGTGCAGTTTACAGTGCCCATGCAGATGCATCTCTAATTTTAGTCACACCCCGTATGAACGAAACACCTTTTGCTCTGTTCATCGCTTTTTCACCTTTTCCTCATCCCCTTCCCGAGTCCTGGTCCCTCATCGATCCCTCCCCCCCCCGCCTTTCATCAGCGTTTCCGGTTCGTTCTTTCTAAAGTATACCCCCAGCCACAGGCTCTGTTCTTGGGTTTCCCCCCAAGCCTACTCCCCACTCCCAAAACAACCCAGCAACCCCAGCCACATGCCTTCCTCCTTTGAACATCAACAAGACGTTCTGCCGATTCAGCAGCAGCAGCAGCAGCAGCACCCAATGCAGCCCCTCAAGATCTCACGACGACGTGCCTCTCGTGCCGCTCTCCTTCGATCCGACGCGACGGCAACGGTCACAGCTTCTGATCACAGTCATAACGAGATTGAAAGTGATACGATTCCAATGGGTGTGATCAACAACCCCGGCAAGAGTTCAGGACCATCTGCTGCTGCTACTGTTGTTGTTGATAGTGTCTCGTATGCTATTCACCCATCATCATCATCATCATCATCGGGACCTGGAATGGTACAAGATGGATTATCCGAAAAGGCATATACCTCTCCTTTGACGTGGCTTTCGAGGGTGATCACAAAGGCAGGACAAGATGAAAGGTTACACTATCATACCAATGGACACCATCATCATCATCATCATCATCACCATCACCAAAGCCACAGCCATCACCAAGGACTTGTCAATGATCATGGAATCAATGCCTCGCTTCAAAAACAGCTCTTTAGCAAGGCTTCAGTGGTGACATTGGAGAAGAAATATGCAACCGTTCATTGGGCAGGTAAACGAACGAAACACTCTAGTACTTCACGAAAAAAAAAAAAAAAGATCTGATTGTGAACCATGGGAAAAACATTTTGCTAAAGCCTTATTATCATCATTCTCACACACACACACACAACTAGCCGAGTTCTACTGCACGATCAGCTCACCATGCTTTGCCCTTCCAGTATTACTCTACCTCGATCCAACATTTCGTTGGTCAGCTCCGGATATCCATGTCACTCATTTCGCCATCTTTCTTTCCGTCTTGACAGCTCTCACCTCGACTTTATATCATGCCACACTCTACAAGATCTTTTCTTCTTTGGATGCTTGTTTTGCTACCATCATGTTTTACATGAATACGATTCAACTCCTTCGTTCTTTACCAGATCATCATCCTTATGCCCCCATGATCCCAACTCCCATCTCAATCATCGTTCATTGGGAAGGAACTCCTTATTTACTCGCATTGACCATGATCACTTTATTCACTTTTTCTTGGAAAAGAACTACTATGCTTTCTTTGATGCTCATGATTTTGATGATCCCTGCTTCTATTTGGGGTTTTGTCGTTCATGAAGCTTGGATTGGATTGGCTTTTGGAATCCTTGGTATTTCCATGTTTGCTGTGGATCGATTCAAATTGTTTTGTGGACATTCTTATTGGCATTTGGCTGGTGGTTTGAGTCTGTGGTATGGCATTGCCAGTGGTGCTCTGGCAAAGTAGTAAAAAAAAAAAAAAGATAGTCACCCAAAAAACAAATATATTTTGTTTAGAGTTGTTTAATTCAATCAGCACGCGTCATGAATGAAAGAATGAAATGCATCGTTCCACAACAATGCTTATTGCTCTTTAGCGTTCGATCCACCCCCTTCTTGCCACGCGGAAATCCCCCACGACGATTGCTCTTTCGGTCGTCGATCGTAGGCCTCTCGCATGGGTCTCGCCTCCAGATCTCTCACGTTCACCGTACCCTTGTCCACCTTGATTCCTTTCTTGTTCTTAAAGCGGTCTAACAACCTCGTGTATCGAAGGCTGTTCCGGGGAGTAATGACAGGTTCCACGCCTTCTCCGGGGGGGGGGGGTGGGGGGTGAGGGAGTCCGAGACCACAGTTGTTGCACTGCTCTTGATTCCTGGATCAATTTACCCAGAATAACATAATCCTCCTGGTCTCCAAACTCCTTGCTCCAGAGTGGCAGCTCCAGGGATTTACTTTGATGAGTTATCTCATCTTCTCCTTTTTGTCTTGCTGACGCCTGCACCACCATCCTGTTGATCAGTCTTCTTTGCCTGCCTTCATCGGTCTTGTTTCTCCCTTCTTGCGCTTTAGCAAAACACTATAGGTGTGAAACCTTGTAAAAAAATCACCTCCAAGGCCAGTACGCGCTCCCCTTGATCGCCCTCCTATGACATTCCTCCTTTTTTTGCCTTGCTTGTTGTATTCAACGAGTACATCAATTCCGACCTAAACATTTGTGGCTTCTAATCCATGTAAACTACAGCTTCTTGGGTCACTCACGTCGTCTTAGCAGACGAATATCTTACCTCGACCCAAAGTCCTCCCCTCATGTATTACCAAAGGAGTTAACTCACAAGATGACCAAACCCTGGGCAACCGTTCCTGTGTGTGTGCTTGGAACCAGGCTGTCAAAAATGGATAGACCGAGACTCTATCGACGCTTATAACCTGGGCGAACATTTGGGTCGCAAGTACAGTGTCGACATGTCTCCTCTCTCTCTCTCTCTCTCTTATTTCATCAGCTGTCTCGAACGGACAGTTTAAGTTATCCCGTGGTCTAGTCGGTTTTTTTTTATGAGATAACGTTACTTTTTTTTTTTTTTTTCATAGATTGCTCCGAGAGTCGCGAGAACCATCCCAAAAGATCATAATTTCCTCCCCGTCTCCTCTTGTAGACCGTCCATCTGACATGGTTGAAAAGGTCGAGTCGCGAACGGCTGTTGTTTCATTCTTTGCCCACGGTCTCAGAGTAACACCTCCTCCTGCAAGGTCTGATAATGGGTCGTATTGCTGGTTCCCAGCTAGGGACGCAAACACAGTGGTTGTATCGGACATGGGTGTCGCTGGTGGTGAAGACGTGCGTGAGATGGATGCGGATGAAATCGCTTTTGACTCTGCTAATGAGAGGAATGGATTATCTGAATACGATGATGGCGTCCTGGTGAAACTGTTGTTGTTGTTGTTGTTGTTGTTGTTGTTGTGGGTATCATTGGTGAAAGAGGGAACGTTCGTCAACATGGCCAATTCTGCTTCTGTCATAAATGGGTTCGTCTCGTCGTCTCCGGAGGGTCGCCTAGCGCCTATTGTACCAAAGTATGGATCTCCTTCCTCTTCCATATCACTATCGTCGCCTGACCCTTCATCAGATGACTGTGCACCTGCTAATGGTGATGGGTTCATCCCAATACCCTTGTTCGCCTGTTTCTGTTGGGATTTTGAACGTCGTTTGACGGAATTTGAGTTGTTGAGAGTGTTGGATCTCTGAATGAAATTTGACTGTGTTCCCTTGATGGCGTTGAGTCTCATGACCTGTGGTGTTGCCTTTGAAGTGACGGACATCATCACTGCCTCGTCTACCGATGATACTGAGGAATGTTTGTTGCGATCGTCGTCTTTTAGCGATAAAAAGTTGGGCTTGAATACTAATCCCAGATGAACAAATTAAAAAAAACCCAAGTTAATATCTTTAGGGCAATTGACGACGCTCATGATCCCAACCGTGTACATGTCGCACTTTAGATGTGAAACGAGTTCATACCTCCACCATGTTGCATGGATGGCTCGGGCGTCACCACTGAGGTTTCCCCTATCATACTTGGGATATATGCGATTCGGATGACATCCTTGCCAGCAGAGTCGATGCTGTTTGTCTAATAAGGAACAAGGAACGGTTGCAGTGTGGCAAATTAGAAAGAAGTTCAATTGACACCAGGGACAGGCTAGCCTCCTTCAGGAACGTGTCCAGATCAGGGCATCTCAATGTCAAATTCTCCCTGTGGTTGGTTGGGTCAGGCACACACACAGGTAACGTGTATTTATAGCGCGCGCCAGATAGTGTTCAACCGTCGCTTGCTGATGTTGTTGGGTCTAAAAAGCTGGCCATTGTAGCTGGTGGGGAGTGGCAGTTGCCTCTCTCTAGCAATATGAGATCCCTTGTAAAGAGATGGATAAAAGGACAGAGAAAGTGTCATGCTTACCGAGTGCCATCGCTTTGAGAAAGAGTCCAAAGAGTCGTCTTGTCCCAGCATCAGCTGGAGTCTTCTACGTCGCTTCCGCCGCCGTATTACAAAGAATGCAATGATCGCCACAGCACCTAGTGCCATTGTACCGATGACTGGGCCAGCAATAGAACCCGAGGAAGAGGATGTATTCGAGGTGTTGCCATTGTCAGAGCCAGTGTCAAAGTCTAATTTGCTGACACAACTGGCTATGGGACATTGGCAGGTCGAGCCGATGACAGAGAGATAGCAAGTAGAAGTGGGTTCGCATGCGGGCGAACACGTTGATGTGAGACATGTTGGTGTGCTACATGCTGATGAGGTGGGTGTTGGTGCTAGAGACATTACAAAAAGAGGAGCTGGTGGTTGAAAGCAAAGAAGGAGGTCGAAGCAACTGTTGTGTGAGTGAGCGGGTATGAGTGTGTGGGTGGTGCATACAGGACCTGGTGTGATGACAATGAGTGGAGAGGGAGAGACTCAACCATCCGTGGAGGAGGGGGATGATGAGAAGCAATGAATATAGAGTGGAGAGAGAGAGTAAGTGGGGAGGAAAGAGCAAGAGGAGTGAGAAATCATCTTTTTTTTTTTTTTTTCATGCAGGCCTTCAAATTATGCCTTCGATCACATTGTCCCCGAATTTACTTTTTTATCTCCACTAAAGCGCCGTACCCCCCAGCGAGCAAAGGCCACCATTCAGTCTGAACCAGCCATCAAAAACAATCAAAGCAAAAGCTTTGGCGACGAACACATCAAACTTGAAGATGATATCTTGGACCTTTAGCACGAGGATTCTGATGATGACTTTGATGAGTCAGGAACCCATCAATCCACCATGGCTGTCGACGCCACCGATTTACCCCATTGAGAATGAGGGTAGTAAAAATGATGAGCCAAGCCAGCGACGAAACGTCTCCAAGTCCACCAGAGGGTGATCATCTCTTGGATGATGCATCGCCTTCGTCCTCTGATTCGTTGGACCTCGATTTCAGTCAGGATTTATATGTTCGCCGCGGATCCACAATGCTGCCCTGTCGACACACTGCTACTCGACGAGTTGTTTTAATGGATATCTCCCTGAGCCTAGTGCATAGTGTACCACCGAGGTACATTCGCCAAAAAAAAAAAACCGAAAGTCACTTCAAGAAGCAACGGGTGGCGGAAACAGTGAGCCGGCAGAGGTTCCGGCAGCTACTACAGTCAGTAGAGGAGCGCACAGAGACAAATGATCGTCAAGATTGGGATCCAAGTGACAAGGCACATCTGGATGAAGGACGCCAAGACAATGAAATGATGAGAGCATGATAACTCTTTTCAATCAAGACACCAGCCGGGGGGTCAGGGTCAATCTCAGGGTCAAGCTCAACTTGCTCAGGTTTCGACTTGCAAACAATACCAGACTTCAAATCACGTCTTGATGGTCTAGGTTCGTGTGTCACGTACATTGGCTAGCACGAAACGTATCAATTAACCTTGCAACATTGAGGTGAAGGCTAGATTCCAATTGTCAATGGACGGTATGATGAAAGTCATCCAGTAGGTACTCTGTTGGCGCAATGGATGAGGTGCCAGAGAGACGCCATGCTGAGTGCAGTTGTATTACTTTGTCAAGGATGCACTCTCAAGGCAAGCAAGAGTATCTCGACGAGCTGGGAAAAGCACATCTAACAGCAAGTACAGAACCTGCAAAAAGAAGGCGAGCCTCGATTGACACGAAGGTGTAGCACCAAGCTCAAATGGTTGGCTCATTCAAAAGTCCTTCAATGTCCCTTCAGCGGATAAATGGTAACGAGCTCTTTCGAGAATGTCATCAACTCTGCTGTGATCTAGGTTGTTGAGAATGAGGGGGCACCCACATGTTCAAGACAGGACAAATGGCGTTCTTGGAGCAATGACGAAGAAAAGCAGGTTGACGTCGCTCCCAAGGGCCTGGTCGCTGTGTACTCTTTTCTTGAGCGGTGTCATGGACCATGCATGCTGTTCCTTCCTTCCTTCTTTTTAAACAAAACGCATCGCCCCTGACATCTTGGTTTGTGGATAGTGGAGGCACGAACAATGTGTTGGGTGAGACCGACGAGTCGAGTGGAGTGGGGAAAGAGCGACTTGCGAATAGAGTGTGCACTTTTGTTTAGATTCTTCCATTCGTCAATCATCCATTGTAGGATACGGGGAGGTTGAATCTCCTGGGACTTGTAACATTTGACCGCGTCCCTCGTTCGCACTCGATTTCCTTTGACATTGTACGATGGACGCTGCCCCACGATCCGGATTTGGGGTAATTGACTTCTCCAGGATCACCCTTACGCACGTCCGTAGTTTCACAAATACAAAGTGTTATTAGGGAAATTGTCTCAATCGCAGTTACCGAGAAATGGACCAAAAAAACGTACTGTTCAAATTTACCCCTCCACGCGAACATGAGCGGTGGTGATTGCCCGCGGCCCAGCAAAAAACCCGATAGACACTCCTTGCCTCCTGTGTGCCCTCCTGCCTGGTCTTCTGTAATAGCACAACGTCTTGTCCGATCCTGTTGTCCTCTGCTGCGAGCGTCATGGCATTTTTGTTGTGAGTCGAGAATTGCCAAGAGCAAAGCCACAGGCTCAACACGCGGTGTCCTTCCCTTCAAAACAACAACCCACGCCTCCTTCCGACCTCCTCACCTTTCTTCCACACCTCCTCATGCTGATCACGGTCTTGGTGTTTTTCATTGTACAATCGCCACCACAGGTGTGGACGAAAGCCCAACAAACTTCCTGCTTGTTAATCAACCTTTCAACTGTGGAACTGATCGTTGTCTCTCGGTTGCCTTTTTAATAGTGCTCCTAACGAGATTCCATTGTCACGGTCACCACGACCTGTAAGACAGAAGCTCAAGGTCCTGACTGTTGTTCTTCCTCCTGGACCTTCACACATTCACACATACGCACACACATCACACATCACACACACACACACTCTCTCTCTCTCTCTCTCTTTCTATCTGTCTGTTCGAAAAGGTAATCCTTGTTCCCCATGAATCATTGGCATGTCTTGGGGCTAGCAACATCTCGCCGGCATACATTGTGCTTCCTTAGGTTCCCTGTTTAGGTGCATGCTGTGTCGGCAGGGGGTCGGGAGGTGGAGTGTGGCGAGCTGGTAACTTTCAAGTACCCTTGTTGAAGGCTTTACTGGATAGTTATGCTAGCCTCGCAGAAAAGCATCTTGTCAGAATGCACGGTTCTCTCTTAGGTCATCTGCTTAGGTGCAATTGCGTCGGCAGTGGGTCGGAGGGCAGAGTGTGATGGGATGGTGATAGGAGAAGACCATCATTCGATGCCTTACTTCTCTGTCACTCTGCATTTTAATAACGATTAACGCCTGAGGTCTTTCGAGCAACATTAATACAGCTTTCTGTTTAAGCACATTGTTAGGCAACCTCATTTCAAATGGATCAGTCTCAGTGGCTCCTACAACACTACAAAAGCGAAAAGTCCATTACGATGCCAGCTTTTGTTGAACAATTCGGCTATACCTGTAGCGAGGATGCCCATGATGCTTTCACGACACTCTTGGCTTCGACTGAGATTCCATTACACGCAAGAAAGGATCTACAGCAGAAGTATGAGATCTGGCAACGAAATAGAGGCAAGGAGTTTTGGTCATCTGTGTCAGCATCACTTCAAGTCAAAATATCAACAAATCAAGCCGCGGAACATCTATCTCTGGGAGGAGAACATGTTGTGGGTAGTTGTGTTGCGGCACAGATCACACCTGCTACAAGTCAGCCATCACTCATACAGCAAGGTAGGCAAGCAATGTGCCTTGTTTGACCATGTCGCTGCCTAATTGTCTATGCAAAAATTGTTACCCGATTAACTACTTCTTTTATTCACATACATTTCTCGCACGACATGTAGGGTACCCAAGAGGAAAAGGGCGGATATCAACAACCTGGTAAAGCCAAAAGCAGCGGATCTCAGCTTGATCAAGAAGGTACATTCAGGCATATGGTAGCAAAACGCTGATCTATCAGGCTCATTTTATGCGATGTTGTGTTGCTCGCTGCGGTCGACCGTAATACATATGTCGAGGGCAGCTGTGAACCCTGTCGGTTTGTTCGATGACTTTAAACTCGTACTAAAGTTGTAACACATTGTCACCACAACTACGATAGGCTCGGTATCCTCGTCATCGACTACGAAGCCAAAGTCATCAGTGAGGACAGTGGCAATAGTAAGAAGTGATTCCATCGTTTTTATTACCTGATACTGGCGCATGATGTGCTTACTTTATTTGTACAAATGTATTCAGGTCAACGGAGGAGCGAATGTTTCCTTTCCTAGTGCCTTGCCCACAATGAGTGAGTCACATTCACATCTTTTTCAACACTCAGTCGAACTATTACAACGCTACCAGAAACAAAAAGCAGCGGATCGGGATATTCTCCTAGTCATTGATTTGAACTATGGATCTGAATGCTATTCCCAGATGAATATACCATTTTTTTTTCGTCTATTGGCTGCAAAATAGGATGGTCGTTTCTGATCCATACAGAATATCCGCAAAGGATATTGGGACATGTTGTGTCCCAAGGAGGGTCAAGCTCAGCTTTGGGCATTACCCCACCAGGCAATGTTTACTCGCACCTTCAGAAGGTGGGGTGGGCACACAAAAAAAAAAAGCAAAGCAAGCAAACGAAAACGTTTATTATCATAGAATTGTCTAGCGGGAAAAAAAAAAAAAAAAAAAAAAAAACTTTTTTTTCTTTCCCCCGTGTCAGTTAGCGATGTCTATTGTGTATCCTCCACCCCTCCTCCCCTTCCACCTTCCTCCCTCCCTTCCTCCTCCACCTTTCTTCTCTCTCCGTCTGTTTTTTTTTTTTTTTTAACCACCTCGCTCGCTCACCAAAGGAGTATTGGCCAAAGGTGCCAACAAACTGATCAAACGCGAGCAGCTCATCACAAAGACATCGTTCCCACCACGACTCTGTGCATGCTTGGCCCATCCAACATGAAGTTTCAGTTTTGATAACTGCTCAAACCGATGAAAGTGTGCTCCCAATCCAGGCACACGCGCCAATACAAACGCCAAGTCGGATGCAAATGTGTTGGCACATGCGGATGCCAGATCAAAGTCCAACTCTTCCACTCGCAATGCCCGTTGTTGTTGTGGTGGTGGTGGCTGTTGTTGTGGCTGTGGCTGTGGCTGTGGATGTGGCTGCGAATTCGTTATTGTCGAGCAAGGTGGTAAGAGACAAAGATTCGAATGACTGCTTGGAGGTGAGGTGATGATTTGTTGTTGCTGCTGCTGCTGCTGCTGCTGCTGCTGCTGTTGGTTCTGTTGCTGGTGCAAGTGCTGCAAAGGTGAATGGTCAAAAGATCGTCCATTGCTCAGGTGCGAGCGATTGTATAGACGAGCACCACCAACGGTTGTGTTAGGACTTGAATAGCTGCGTCGAAGAGTTGCTCGTGCTGCCTTGGATCTACAAACCGATGAACCAGCGCTATCGCGATTGCTTCTTCTTGGCAAAGGGCTCAATGGTGTGAAAGGAGCTGGGGATCCTGACCGCGGAAGGCCTTGTCCTGACCAAGTACTTGAGGTTGGTGACGAGGCTGGCGACAAGGCCGGAGAGGATGATGATGATGACGACGATGATGAAGACGACGACGAAGAAGAAGAAGCAGAACCCGAGAACCCTTGAAAGACGTCCATGGAATCAATTGATGAAGCTGCTGCTGCGAGTGCGATTGCTGACTGTGATGATGCTGAGGACGATGATAAGGCTTGTTGTCGAGTGCCATCTCCATGATCAAACGCTCTGGCTCATTAGAGCAAGAACGTTCCATCTTTCGTGAACGCAGACCGCTACGATTCGAAGATCGGCCGATACTACCGCTGCTGCTGCTGTTGCTGCTGTTGCTACTGCTGCTGTTACTTCCATCCTCCAGTTGAAAGTCCATCGACATGGGCTCGGGTGTACGTTTCAAAGTTCGAGACCGTACTGGCTCAACAACACCATCATCGCCCGCCATCGTTATCGTCCTCCTTCGCCGGATGCACTGTCGGGCGTGCTGGTCCCTGGTTATCGAATTCTCATCTTCCTCGTCCATATCTTCGTCAATCTCCATTTCAGAAGACGATTGACCATGGCCACTATCCCTTCTGCGAAGACCACCCTTGGCCTCGATCTCCGACATGAGCTCGTTCTCATCCTTTCCAATCATCTCTTGTTCATCTTCATCTTCATCCTCGTCCGCAGTATCATCCATCTCATCCTCCGTCTCATCTTCAAGGCGATCATCCTCTTCTGTCTGTTGTCGCTGTTGCTGCTGTTGTTGTTGTTGTTGTTGTTGTTGTTGTTGTTGTTGCTGCTGCTGATCTCGTGGTGTACCAACTGTGGATTGATGTCCGGAATAGCGCTGTGGATTCCTCATCATATCCATGACCAGTTCAATTTCGCGTTGCCTCTCTCGTGCAGCGGCTGTACCACAGACCACTCGTCGATATTCCTCCACAACATCTCGATAAAGTTCAATCGTTCCCTCGGCTGCAAATGTTGGATTAGCCACATGCCACTGAAGTGCATGGTTCTTCCAGTCGCCACCGTGGTGTGTTGCCACAGGTGCGGCTTGTGTAGGAGGAGGCGCGACAACTACAAGTGTGGACCAAAGGAGCTTAGAGATGTATTCCACAAGGGTAAACTGGTTCCCCCCTCCCCCTCTCTCTCTCTCTCTCTCTCTCTCTCTCTCTCTCCACAAGTGTACATTGAGAGATCGAGTCATCATTGTGGTTCCACTTACCATTGCTGCCTGTACCTGTTGCAGAGGCAGGCATTGATTGATTCATTGTCACCGCTGGTGCTCCATTGTTTTCATTCCCTTGTTGACCCTGACCTTGTCCTGCTGGCGCTGGTAGTAATGCTGCTGCCGGTGCTGGGACTGCGGGTACCGTGGGTGGAACCATGACCGGTGCTTCCAATCCACCCTCTACCGGGATCACGGTGCCACAGACGCTTTCGCATCCAAACAGATATGTACGCTTGATGAAACTGTAGAGTGTCTCATACTCTTCACCAGGTGGGTTCCCGACTCGATCCGGCAACGCATACCTCACATGGTTTCGGAGTGGGTGGTGATAGAAATGAACCTCTCTTGCATGGGCTGACTTCCAGCGTGTGAATAATTGAAGCAACTTGTGTTTTCGGAGATGTGGAAATGTCACTGGGTGACAGTGATCATAAAATGTACGCGATGTCAAGAGCAGCGGCACAATGTTGGTCGAATACGTTCGCGGCGTCACGGCCTCTGGCAAGAGGAGGTTCAGTGTTTGGTTCAAGATCTGGAACCAGATCTCCAGAGGAAGTTCAGGTGTAGTATGGTTCGACATGATGGCCTAAAGGTTGTCCTTTGGGAGGATAGACGGGAAGGGATTAGGTAAACGAGAAGCGCGGGGAAGAGGGGAGGGGAGGGGCAGAAGAAGAGGAGACGAAAAGATGGGTTAGGTAAGAGAGATTTGTTCTCGACTGGGAGATACCCAAAGGGTTGAAGAAAAAGGGAGGATGAATGGTGGAGAGGAGAGAGGAAAAGAAAAAGAAAAAGAAAAAGAGTTGGCAAAGGGGTGAAGCTGATGAACGAAAAGGTGAGAGAAGAGAAAGAAGATTGCGTGTGGTGTGTGGTGTGTGGTGTGTTGAAGGAGACGCAAGGTGATTACGAAAAGCTGCGACTCACCGCGTTTTTTTTTTTTTTTTTTTTTTTTTTTTACAGCAGGCTGGGAGCGAGTATAAATTAGCGGGACCGAACACCTGTGGCCAATGCTTGTGTGTGATAGATGGCAGGAATCGGTGTGACAAAGTGCGAAGACGTCGTTCGCTTGGTCTGTGTGTTCGCAAGGAAAACAAAAAACGGGTCAGTCAGGAACACTGTGGACTTTTTTGGAGAAGGGATGCAACATTAGATCCGTACAGAGTTGACAAGGCAGCGACCGGGAAGATTTGAAAAAAAAAGGGATTCAAAGTCCATGGAAGAAATAGGACAAGCGTAAACGAGAATCAAAGGGTGGGAATCCAACCCTGCTTGCTGCTCCCTTTGTCCTCAATCTCCACAAGAATGTACTCGCCGTGTCCTTTTTTTTTTTTTTCGTAAAAGGAATCAGGTAAGAGATGGGGTGGGATGGGACAGAGAACGGAGGGGGCACACGCATTGGAGGATCCAGCTCTTTTCAGCATGCTTGCTTTGGAAGCTGGCGTGGTCAAGCAATCAAGAAGAGGGGGGGGTCATAGATACGCCAGCGACGCTGGGGCCGAGTTGAGAAGAGCCCGTACCCTGGGCTTTGCGCGTGAGAGTGTGAATGTGAACGTGTCAAGAGCAATTGGCCGAGCCTGCACATCATGGCCATGCGTTCTTCTACCAGCCATCATGCACGCGTAGTCCAAAGGGAGCAAAAAAAAAGTCATAGCCATAGCTCATTGCGACCCTCTTCCGCATAAATAACGTGTAGACCATTCGCTAGATGCCTTCAATGGGGGAGGGGGCAAAGGAGAGAAAGAGGACAAGGAGACAAACGCAGAACAAGAAGGAGGAAGAAGAAGAGGAAGAGGAGAGGAGGAGGAGAGAAGACCGCCAGGATGGCATAAAAGGATCATCATCATCATCATCATCATTGAGCAGTGCAAATGTCCTGGGAGTTGTTCTGCTTGTGGTTTTTGGTCCGAGCTCTTTCAATCCGCTACAGGGTTGGGAAACCAAAATCGCAATAAAGTGCGGCGGGTCCAGGGACAAGGGCGGGACTGGATGACCTCATCCCATCACGTCCTTTCAAAAGGGTCCAGCTGCTGTTTTTTGTTGTTGTTGTTGTTGTTGTTGTTGTTTTTTTGTTGTCTCAACAAGATCCCCTGAACCCAGAGTTCAATGCCGGGATACATTGTGCAAAAAAGGGCAAGGCTTGGGCGCGCGCGCAAGAATTTTTTTTTTCTGATCCCTGATTCTTGTTGTGTTGTGTGGGGGGGGTTTATCACGAT
>CAXDIL010000001.1:0-39336 GCA_963989295.1 Ametastegia equiseti | reverse complement strand
TTGGATAGGTCTCGACGAGGGCCTTCGATTCCACTATAGCAGCTTTGTCTACGATCACTCGTTGATGATCTGCATCCGAGAATTGATATTTGAGATTTGCCACCAAAATGTCAAGTGTTATGGGATTGTGACTGACCAGAATTCAGCGTGAAAGTCACACCCCGAACAGAACGTGTTGAAAGAGATGTGAAAACAGATCCTGGGACCACGGGTGGCCTAGAATGTGTTGTGACTGTTGTGACTGTTATTGACTCTCATCACTCATCTATTCCCATCTCATCACTCATCTATACTCATCTCATCACTCATCTATCCTCATCTCATAACTCATCTCTCCTCATCTCATGTCAGGACGTAAAAAACCCTTGTGTCTTTTTTGTGACTTTTCCGGGAACTAACTACCTAGGATGGTAGCCCACTGTTTGGGGATGTCAAGACAACATGAAGCATGCGCGTAACGTGTCTGAAGCTCGAGTAATCGCGAAATGGGCTTAATTATTTCACATGTAATATATGCGTGGGAAACACAAAGTAGAGATTATCTCGATGAGGAAGCGAGGTATACAAACGGAGTTTGGTTCGTTGGATAGGTCTCGACGAGGGCCTTCGATTCCACTATAGCAGCTTTGTCTACGATCACTCGTTGATGATCTGCATCCGAGAATTGATATTTGAGATTTGCCACCAAAATGTCAAGTGTTATGGGATTGTGACTGACCAGAATTCAGCGTGAAAGTCACACCCCGAACAGAACGTGTTGAAAGAGATGTGAAAACAGATCCTGGGACCACGGGTGGCCTAGAATGTGTTGTGACTGTTGTGACTGTTATTGACTCTCATCACTCATCTATTCCCATCTCATCACTCATCTATTCCCATCTCATCACTCATCTATCCTCATCTCATCACTCATCTATCCTCATCTCATAACTCATCTCTCCTCATCTCATGTCAGGACGTAAAAAACCCTTGTGTCTTTTTTGTGACTTTTCCGGGAACTAACTACCTAGGATGGTAGCCCACTGTTTGGGGATGTCAAGACAACATGAAGCATGCGCGTAACGTGTCTGAAGCTCGAGTAATCGCGAAATGGGCTTAATTATTTCACATGTAATATATGCGCGGGAAACACAAAGTAGAGATTATCTCGATGAGGAAGCGAGGTATACAAACGGAGTTTGGTTCGTTGGATAGGTCTCGACGAGGGCCTTCGATTCCACTATAGCAGCTTTGTCTACGATCACTCGTTGATGATCTGCATCCGAGAATTGATATTTGAGATTTGCCACCAAAATGTCAAGTGTTATGGGATTGTGACTGACCAGAATTCAGCGTGAAAGTCACACCCCGAACAGAACGTGTTGAAAGAGATGTGAAAACAGATCCTGGGACCACGGGTGGCCTAGAATGTGTTGTGACTGTTGTGACTGTTATTGACTCTCATCACTCATCTATTCCCATCTCATCACTCATCTATTCCCATCTCATCACTCATCTATCCTCATCTCATCACTCATCTATCCTCATCTCATAACTCATCTCTCCTCATCTCATGTCAGGACGTAAAAAACCCTTGTGTCTTTTTTGTGACTTTTCCGGGAACTAACTACCTAGGATGGTAGCCCACTGTTTGGGGATGTCAAGACAACATGAAGCATGCGCGTAACGTGTCTGAAGCTCGAGTAATCGCGAAATGGGCTTAATTATTTCACATGTAATATATGCGCGGGAAACACAAAGTAGAGATTATCTCGATGAGGAAGCGAGGTATACAAACGGAGTTTGGTTCGTTGGATAGGTCTCGACGAGGGCCTTCGATTCCACTATAGCAGCTTTGTCTACGATCACTCGTTGATGATCTGCATCCGAGAATTGATATTTGAGATTTGCCACCAAAATGTCAAGTGTTATGGGATTGTGACTGACCAGAATTCAGCGTGAAAGTCACACCCCGAACAGAACGTGTTGAAAGAGATGTGAAAACAGATCCTGGGACCACGGGTGGCCTAGAATGTGTTGTGACTGTTGTGACTGTTATTGACTCTCATCACTCATCTATTCCCATCTCATCACTCATCTATTCCCATCTCATCACTCATCTATCCTCATCTCATCACTCATCTATCCTCATCTCATAACTCATCTCTCCTCATCTCATGTCAGGACGTAAAAAACCCTTGTGTCTTTTTTGTGACTTTTCCGGGAACTAACTACCTAGGATGGTAGCCCACTGTTTGGGGATGTCAAGACAACATGAAGCATGCGCGTAACGTGTCTGAAGCTCGAGTAATCGCGAAATGGGCTTAATTATTTCACATGTAATATATGCGCGGGAAACACAAAGTAGAGATTATCTCGATGAGGAAGCGAGGTATACAAACGGAGTTTGGTTCGTTGGATAGGTCTCGACGAGGGCCTTCGATTCCACTATAGCAGCTTTGTCTACGATCACTCGTTGATGATCTGCATCCGAGAATTGATATTTGAGATTTGCCACCAAAATGTCAAGTGTTATGGGATTGTGACTGACCAGAATTCAGCGTGAAAGTCACACCCCGAACAGAACGTGTTGAAAGAGATGTGAAAACAGATCCTGGGACCACGGGTGGCCTAGAATGTGTTGTGACTGTTGTGACTGTTATTGACTCTCATCACTCATCTATTCCCATCTCATCACTCATCTATTCCCATCTCATCACTCATCTATCCTCATCTCATCACTCATCTATCCTCATCTCATAACTCATCTCTCCTCATCTCATGTCAGGACGTAAAAAACCCTTGTGTCTTTTTTGTGACTTTTCCGGGAACTAACTACCTAGGATGGTAGCCCACTGTTTGGGGATGTCAAGACAACATGAAGCATGCGCGTAACGTGTCTGAAGCTCGAGTAATCGCGAAATGGGCTTAATTATTTCACATGTAATATATGCGCGGGAAACACAAAGTAGAGATTATCTCGATGAGGAAGCGAGGTATACAAACGGAGTTTGGTTCGTTGGATAGGTCTCGACGAGGGCCTTCGATTCCACTATAGCAGCTTTGTCTACGATCACTCGTTGATGATCTGCATCCGAGAATTGATATTTGAGATTTGCCACCAAAATGTCAAGTGTTATGGGATTGTGACTGACCAGAATTCAGCGTGAAAGTCACACCCCGAACAGAACGTGTTGAAAGAGATGTGAAAACAGATCCTGGGACCACGGGTGGCCTAGAATGTGTTGTGACTGTTGTGACTGTTATTGACTCTCATCACTCATCTATTCCCATCTCATCACTCATCTATACTCATCTCATCACTCATCTATCCTCATCTCATAACTCATCTCTCCTCATCTCATGTCAGGACGTAAAAAACCCTTGTGTCTTTTTTGTGACTTTTCCGGAACTAACTACCTAGGATGGTAGCCCACTGTTTGGGGATGTCAAGACAACATGAAGCATGCGCGTAACGTGTCTGAAGCTCGAGTAATCGCGAAATGGGCTTAATTATTTCACATGTAATATATGCGCGGGAAACACAAAGTAGAGATTATCTCGATGAGGAAGCGAGGTATACAAACGGAGTTTGGTTCGTTGGATAGGTCTCGACGAGGGCCTTCGATTCCACTATAGCAGCTTTGTCTACGATCACTCGTTGATGATCTGCATCCGAGAATTGATATTTGAGATTTGCCACCAAAATGTCAAGTGTTATGGGATTGTGACTGACCAGAATTCAGCGTGAAAGTCACACCCCGAACAGAACGTGTTGAAAGAGATGTGAAAAACAGATCCTGGGACCACGGGTGGCCTAGAATGTGTTGTGACTGTTGTGACTGTTATTGACTCTCATCACTCATCTATTCCCATCTCATCACTCATCTATTCCCATCTCATCACTCATCTATCCTCATCTCATCACTCATCTATCCTCATCTCATAACTCATCTCTCCTCATCTCATGTCAGGACGTAAAAAACCCTTGTGTCTTTTTTGTGACTTTTCCGGGAACTAACTACCTAGGATGGTAGCCCACTGTTTGGGGATGTCAAGACAACATGAAGCATGCGCGTAACGTGTCTGAGGCTCGAGTAATCGCGAAATGGGCTTAATTATTTCACATGTAATATATGCGCGGGAAACACAAAGTAGAGATTATCTCGATGAGGAAGCGAGGTATACAAACGGAGTTTGGTTCGTTGGATAGGTCTCGACGAGGGCCTTCGATTCCACTATAGCAGCTTTGTCTACGATCACTCGTTGATGATCTGCATCCGAGAATTGATATTTGAGATTTGCCACCAAAATGTCAAGTGTTATGGGATTGTGACTGACCAGAATTCAGCGTGAAAGTCACACCCCGAACAGAACGTGTTGAAAGAGATGTGAAAACAGATCCTGGGACCACGGGTGGCCTAGAATGTGTTGTGACTGTTGTGACTGTTATTGACTCTCATCACTCATCTATTCCCATCTCATCACTCATCTATTCCCATCTCATCACTCATCTATCCTCATCTCATCACTCATCTATCCTCATCTCATAACTCATCTCTCCTCATCTCATGTCAGGACGTAAAAAACCCTTGTGTCTTTTTTGTGACTTTTCCGGGAACTAACTACCTAGGATGGTAGCCCACTGTTTGGGGATGTCAAGACAACATGAAGCATGCGCGTAACGTGTCTGAGGCTCGAGTAATCGCGAAATGGGCTTAATTATTTCACATGTAATATATGCGCGGGAAACACAAAGTAGAGATTATCTCGATGAGGAAGCGAGGTATACAAACGGAGTTTGGTTCGTTGGATAGGTCTCGACGAGGGCCTTCGATTCCACTATAGCAGCTTTGTCTACGATCACTCGTTGATGATCTGCATCCGAGAATTGATATTTGAGATTTGCCACCAAAATGTCAAGTGTTATGGGATTGTGACTGACCAGAATTCAGCGTGAAAGTCACACCCCGAACAGAACGTGTTGAAAGAGATGTGAAAACAGATCCTGGGACCACGGGTGGCCTAGATGTGTTGTGACTGTTGTGACTGTTATTGACTCTCATCACTCATCTATTCCCATCTCATCACTCATCTATACTCATCTCATCACTCATCTATCCTCATCTCATAACTCATCTCTCCTCATCTCATGTCAGGACGTAAAAAACCCTTGTGTCTTTTTTGTGACTTTTCCGGGAACTAACTACCTAGGATGGTAGCCCACTGTTTGGGGATGTCAAGACAACATGAAGCATGCGCGTAACGTGTCTGAAGCTCGAGTAATCGCGAAATGGGCTTAATTATTTCACATGTAATATATGCGTGGGAAACACAAAGTAGAGATTATCTCGATGAGGAAGCGAGGTATACAAACGGAGTTTGGTTCGTTGGATAGGTCTCGACGAGGGCCTTCGATTCCACTATAGCAGCTTTGTCTACGATCACTCGTTGATGATCTGCATCCGAGAATTGATATTTGAGATTTGCCACCAAAATGTCAAGTGTTATGGGATTGTGACTGACCAGAATTCAGCGTGAAAGTCACACCCCGAACAGAACGTGTTGAAAGAGATGTGAAAACAGATCCTGGGACCACGGGTGGCCTAGAATGTGTTGTGACTGTTGTGACTGTTATTGACTCTCATCACTCATCTATTCCCATCTCATCACTCATCTATACTCATCTCATCACTCATCTATCCTCATCTCATAACTCATCTCTCCTCATCTCATGTCAGGACGTAAAAAACCCTTGTGTCTTTTTTGTGACTTTTCCGGGAACTAACTACCTAGGATGGTAGCCCACTGTTTGGGGATGTCAAGACAACATGAAGCATGCGCGTAACGTGTCTGAAGCTCGAGTAATCGCGAAATGGGCTTAATTATTTCACATGTAATATATGCGTGGGAAACACAAAGTAGAGATTATCTCGATGAGGAAGCGAGGTATACAAACGGAGTTTGGTTCGTTGGATAGGTCTCGACGAGGGCCTTCGATTCCACTATAGCAGCTTTGTCTACGATCACTCGTTGATGATCTGCATCCGAGAATTGATATTTGAGATTTGCCACCAAAATGTCAAGTGTTATGGGATTGTGACTGACCAGAATTCAGCGTGAAAGTCACACCCGAACAGAACGTGTTGAAAGAGATGTGAAAACAGATCCTGGGACCACGGGTGGCCTAGAATGTGTTGTGACTGTTGTGACTGTTATTGACTCTCATCACTCATCTATTCCCATCTCATCACTCATCTATTCCCATCTCATCACTCATCTATCCTCATCTCATCACTCATCTATCCTCACTCTCATAACTCATCTCTCCTCATCTCATGTCAGGACGTAAAAAACCCTTGTGTCTTTTTTGTGACTTTTCCGGGAACTAACTACCTAGGATGGTAGCCCACTGTTTGGGGATGTCAAGACAACATGAAGCATGCGCGTAACGTGTCTGAAGCTCGAGTAATCGCGAAATGGGCTTAATTATTTCACATGTAATATATGCGCGGGAAACACAAAGTAGAGATTATCTCGATGAGGAAGCGAGGTATACAAACGGAGTTTGGTTCGTTGGATAGGTCTCGACGAGGGCCTTCGATTCCACTATAGCAGCTTTGTCTACGATCACTCGTTGATGATCTGCATCCGAGAATTGATATTTGAGATTTGCCACCAAATGTCAAGTGTTATGGGATTGTGACTGACCAGAATTCAGCGTGAAAGTCACACCCCGAACAGAACGTGTTGAAAGAGATGTGAAAACAGATCCTGGGACCACGGGTGGCCTAGAATGTGTTGTGACTGTTGTGACTGTTATTGACTCTCATCACTCATCTATTCCCATCTCATCACTCATCTATACTCATCTCATCACTCATCTATCCTCATCTCATAACTCATCTCTCCTCATCTCATGTCAGGACGTAAAAAACCCTTGTGTCTTTTTTGTGACTTTTCCGGGAACTAACTACCTAGGATGGTAGCCCACTGTTTGGGGATGTCAAGACAACATGAAGCATGCGCGTAACGTGTCTGAAGCTCGAGTAATCGCGAAATGGGCTTAATTATTTCACATGTAATATATGCGTGGGAAACACAAAGTAGAGATTATCTCGATGAGGAAGCGAGGTATACAAACGGAGTTTGGTTCGTTGGATAGGTCTCGACGAGGGCCTTCGATTCCACTATAGCAGCTTTGTCTACGATCACTCGTTGATGATCTGCATCCGAGAATTGATATTTGAGATTTGCCACCAAAATGTCAAGTGTTATGGATTGTGACTGACCAGAATTCAGCGTGAAAGTCACACCCCGAACAGAACGTGTTGAAAGAGATGTGAAAACAGATCCTGGGACCACGGGTGGCCTAGAATGTGTTGTGACTGTTGTGACTGTTATTGACTCTCATCACTCATCTATTCCCATCTCATCACTCATCTATACTCATCTCATCACTCATCTATCCTCATCTCATAACTCATCTCTCCTCATCTCATGTCAGGACGTAAAAAACCCTTGTGTCTTTTTTGTGACTTTTCCGGAACTAACTACCTAGGATGGTAGCCCACTGTTTGGGGATGTCAAGACAACATGAAGCATGCGCGTAACGTGTCTGAAGCTCGAGTAATCGCGAAATGGGCTTAATTATTTCACATGTAATATATGCGCGGGAAACACAAAGTAGAGATTATCTCGATGAGGAAGCGAGGTATACAAACGGAGTTTGGTTCGTTGGATAGGTCTCGACGAGGGCCTTCGATTCCACTATAGCAGCTTTGTCTACGATCACTCGTTGATGATCTGCATCCGAGAATTGATATTTGAGATTTGCCACCAAAATGTCAAGTGTTATGGGATTGTGACTGACCAGAATTCAGCGTGAAAGTCACACCCCGAACAGAACGTGTTGAAAGAGATGTGAAAACAGATCCTGGGACCACGGGTGGCCTAGAATGTGTTGTGACTGTTGTGACTGTTATTGACTCTCATCACTCATCTATTCCCATCTCATCACTCATCTATACTCATCTCATCACTCATCTATCCTCATCTCATAACTCATCTCTCCTCATCTCATGTCAGGACGTAAAAAACCCTTGTGTCTTTTTTGTGACTTTTCCGGGAACAAACTACCTAGGATGGTAGCCCACTGTTTGGGGATGTCAAGACAACATGAAGCATGCGCGTAACGTGTCTGAAGCTCGAGTAATCGCGAAATGGGCTTAATTATTTCACATGTAATATATGCGTGGGAAACACAAAGTAGAGATTATCTCGATGAGGAAGCGAGGTATACAAACGGAGTTTGGTTCGTTGGATAGGTCTCGACGAGGGCCTTCGATTCCACTATAGCAGCTTTGTCTACGATCACTCGTTGATGATCTGCATCCGAGAATTGATATTTGAGATTTGCCACCAAAATGTCAAGTGTTATGGGATTGTGACTGACCAGAATTCAGCGTGAAAGTCACACCCCGAACAGAACGTGTTGAAAGAGATGTGAAAACAGATCCTGGGACCACGGGTGGCCTAGAATGTGTTGTGACTGTTGTGACTGTTATTGACTCTCATCACTCATCTATTCCCATCTCATCACTCATCTATACTCATCTCATCACTCATCTATCCTCATCTCATAACTCATCTCTCCTCATCTCATGTCAGGACGTAAAAAACCCTTGTGTCTTTTTTGTGACTTTTCCGGGAACTAACTACCTAGGATGGTAGCCCACTGTTTGGGGATGTCAAGACAACATGAAGCATGCGCGTAACGTGTCTGAAGCTCGAGTAATCGCGAAATTGGCTTAATTATTTCACATGTAATATATGCGCGGGAAACACAAAGTAGAGATTATCTCGATGAGGAAGCGAGGTATACAAACGGAGTTTGGTTCGTTGGATAGGTCTCGACGAGGGCCTTCGATTCCACTATAGCAGCTTTGTCTACGATCACTCGTTGATGATCTGCATCCGAGAATTGATATTTGAGATTTGCCACCAAAATGTCAAGTGTTATGGGATTGTGACTGACCAGAATTCAGCGTGAAAGTCACACCCCGAACAGAACGTGTTGAAAGAGATGTGAAAACAGATCCTGGGACCACGGGTGGCCTAGAATGTGTTGTGACTGTTGTGACTGTTATTGACTCTCATCACTCATCTATTCCCATCTCATCACTCATCTATACTCATCTCATCACTCATCTATCCTCATCTCATAACTCATCTCTCCTCATCTCATGTCAGGACGTAAAAAACCCTTGTGTCTTTTTTGTGACTTTTCCGGGAACTAACTACCTAGGATGGTAGCCCACTGTTTGGGGATGTCAAGACAACATGAAGCATGCGCGTAACGTGTCTGAAGCTCGAGTAATCGCGAAATGGGCTTAATTATTTCACATGTAATATATGCGCGGGAAACACAAAGTAGAGATTATCTCGATGAGGAAGCGAGGTATACAAACGGAGTTTGGTTCGTTGGATAGGTCTCGACGAGGGCCTTCGATTCCACTATAGCAGCTTTGTCTACGATCACTCGTTGATGATCTGCATCCGAGAATTGATATTTGAGATTTGCCACCAAAATGTCAAGTGTTATGGGATTGTGACTGACCAGAATTCAGCGTGAAAGTCACACCCCGAACAGAACGTGTTGAAAGAGATGTGAAAACAGATCCTGGGACCACGGGTGGCCTAGAATGTGTTGTGACTGTTGTGACTGTTATTGACTCTCATCACTCATCTATTCCCATCTCATCACTCATCTATACTCATCTCATCACTCATCTATCCTCATCTCATAACTCATCTCTCCTCATCTCATGTCAGGACGTAAAAAACCCTTGTGTCTTTTTTGTGACTTTTCCGGGAACAAACTACCTAGGATGGTAGCCCACTGTTTGGGGATGTCAAGACAACATGAAGCATGCGCGTAACGTGTCTGAAGCTCGAGTAATCGCGAAATGGGCTTAATTATTTCACATGTAATATATGCGTGGGAAACACAAAGTAGAGATTATCTCGATGAGGAAGCGAGGTATACAAACGGAGTTTGGTTCGTTGGATAGGTCTCGACGAGGGCCTTCGATTCCACTATAGCAGCTTTGTCTACGATCACTCGTTGATGATCTGCATCCGAGAATTGATATTTGAGATTTGCCACCAAAATGTCAAGTGTTATGGGATTGTGACTGACCAGAATTCAGCGTGAAAGTCACACCCCGAACAGAACGTGTTGAAAGAGATGTGAAAACAGATCCTGGGACCACGGGTGGCCTAGAATGTGTTGTGACTGTTGTGACTGTTATTGACTCTCATCACTCATCTATTCCCATCTCATCACTCATCTATACTCATCTCATCACTCATCTATCCTCATCTCATAACTCATCTCTCCTCATCTCATGTCAGGACGTAAAAAACCCTTGTGTCTTTTTTGTGACTTTTCCGGGAACTAACTACCTAGGATGGTAGCCCACTGTTTGGGGATGTCAAGACAACATGAAGCATGCGCGTAACGTGTCTGAAGCTCGAGTAATCGCGAAATGGGCTTAATTATTTCACATGTAATATATGCGTGGGAAACACAAAGTAGAGATTATCTCGATGAGGAAGCGAGGTATACAAACGGAGTTTGGTTCGTTGGATAGGTCTCGACGAGGGCCTTCGATTCCACTATAGCAGCTTTGTCTACGATCACTCGTTGATGATCTGCATCCGAGAATTGATATTTGAGATTTGCCACCAAAATGTCAAGTGTTATGGGATTGTGACTGACCAGAATTCAGCGTGAAAGTCACACCCCGAACAGAACGTGTTGAAAGAGATGTGAAAACAGATCCTGGGACCACGGGTGGCCTAGAATGTGTTGTGACTGTTGTGACTGTTATTGACTCTCATCACTCATCTATTCCCATCTCATCACTCATCTATACTCATCTCATCACTCATCTATCCTCATCTCATAACTCATCTCTCCTCATCTCATGTCAGGACGTAAAAAACCCTTGTGTCTTTTTTGTGACTTTTCCGGGAACTAACTACCTAGGATGGTAGCCCACTGTTTGGGGATGTCAAGACAACATGAAGCATGCGCGTAACGTGTCTGAAGCTCGAGTAATCGCGAAATGGGCTTAATTATTTCACATGTAATATATGCGCGGGAAACACAAAGTAGAGATTATCTCGATGAGGAAGCGAGGTATACAAACGGAGTTTGGTTCGTTGGATAGGTCTCGACGAGGGCCTTCGATTCCACTATAGCAGCTTTGTCTACGATCACTCGTTGATGATCTGCATCCGAGAATTGATATTTGAGATTTGCCACCAAAATGTCAAGTGTTATGGGATTGTGACTGACCAGAATTCAGCGTGAAAGTCACACCCCGAACAGAACGTGTTGAAAGAGATGTGAAAACAGATCCTGGGACCACGGGTGGCCTAGAATGTGTTGTGACTGTTGTGACTGTTATTGACTCTCATCACTCATCTATTCCCATCTCATCACTCATCTATACTCATCTCATCACTCATCTATCCTCATCTCATAACTCATCTCTCCTCATCTCATGTCAGGACGTAAAAAACCCTTGTGTCTTTTTTGTGACTTTTCCGGGAACAAACTACCTAGGATGGTAGCCCACTGTTTGGGGATGTCAAGACAACATGAAGCATGCGCGTAACGTGTCTGAAGCTCGAGTAATCGCGAAATGGGCTTAATTATTTCACATGTAATATATGCGTGGGAAACACAAAGTAGAGATTATCTCGATGAGGAAGCGAGGTATACAAACGGAGTTTGGTTCGTTGGATAGGTCTCGACGAGGGCCTTCGATTCCACTATAGCAGCTTTGTCTACGATCACTCGTTGATGATCTGCATCCGAGAATTGATATTTGAGATTTGCCACCAAAATGTCAAGTGTTATGGGATTGTGACTGACCAGAATTCAGCGTGAAAGTCACACCCCGAACAGAACGTGTTGAAAGAGATGTGAAAACAGATCCTGGGACCACGGGTGGCCTAGAATGTGTTGTGACTGTTGTGACTGTTATTGACTCTCATCACTCATCTATTCCCATCTCATCACTCATCTATACTCATCTCATCACTCATCTATCCTCATCTCATAACTCATCTCTCCTCATCTCATGTCAGGACGTAAAAAACCCTTGTGTCTTTTTTGTGACTTTTCCGGGAACTAACTACCTAGGATGGTAGCCCACTGTTTGGGGATGTCAAGACAACATGAAGCATGCGCGTAACGTGTCTGAAGCTCGAGTAATCGCGAAATGGGCTTAATTATTTCACATGTAATATATGCGCGGGAAACACAAAGTAGAGATTATCTCGATGAGGAAGCGAGGTATACAAACGGAGTTTGGTTCGTTGGATAGGTCTCGACGAGGGCCTTCGATTCCACTATAGCAGCTTTGTCTACGATCACTCGTTGATGATCTGCATCCGAGAATTGATATTTGAGATTTGCCACCAAAATGTCAAGTGTTATGGGATTGTGACTGACCAGAATTCAGCGTGAAAGTCACACCCCGAACAGAACGTGTTGAAAGAGATGTGAAAACAGATCCTGGGACCACGGGTGGCCTAGAATGTGTTGTGACTGTTGTGACTGTTATTGACTCTCATCACTCATCTATTCCCATCTCATCACTCATCTATACTCATCTCATCACTCATCTATCCTCATCTCATAACTCATCTCTCCTCATCTCATGTCAGGACGTAAAAAACCCTTGTGTCTTTTTTGTGACTTTTCCGGGAACAAACTACCTAGGATGGTAGCCCACTGTTTGGGGATGTCAAGACAACATGAAGCATGCGCGTAACGTGTCTGAAGCTCGAGTAATCGCGAAATGGGCTTAATTATTTCACATGTAATATATGCGTGGGAAACACAAAGTAGAGATTATCTCGATGAGGAAGCGAGGTATACAAACGGAGTTTGGTTCGTTGGATAGGTCTCGACGAGGGCCTTCGATTCCACTATAGCAGCTTTGTCTACGATCACTCGTTGATGATCTGCATCCGAGAATTGATATTTGAGATTTGCCACCAAAATGTCAAGTGTTATGGGATTGTGACTGACCAGAATTCAGCGTGAAAGTCACACCCCGAACAGAACGTGTTGAAAGAGATGTGAAAACAGATCCTGGGACCACGGGTGGCCTAGAATGTGTTGTGACTGTTGTGACTGTTATTGACTCTCATCACTCATCTATTCCCATCTCATCACTCATCTATACTCATCTCATCACTCATCTATCCTCATCTCATAACTCATCTCTCCTCATCTCATGTCAGGACGTAAAAAACCCTTGTGTCTTTTTTGTGACTTTTCCGGGAACTAACTACCTAGGATGGTAGCCCACTGTTTGGGGATGTCAAGACAACATGAAGCATGCGCGTAACGTGTCTGAAGCTCGAGTAATCGCGAAATTGGCTTAATTATTTCACATGTAATATATGCGCGGGAAACACAAAGTAGAGATTATCTCGATGAGGAAGCGAGGTATACAAACGGAGTTTGGTTCGTTGGATAGGTCTCGACGAGGGCCTTCGATTCCACTATAGCAGCTTTGTCTACGATCACTCGTTGATGATCTGCATCCGAGAATTGATATTTGAGATTTGCCACCAAAATGTCAAGTGTTATGGGATTGTGACTGACCAGAATTCAGCGTGAAAGTCACACCCCGAACAGAACGTGTTGAAAGAGATGTGAAAACAGATCCTGGGACCACGGGTGGCCTAGAATGTGTTGTGACTGTTGTGACTGTTATTGACTCTCATCACTCATCTATTCCCATCTCATCACTCATCTATTCCCATCTCATCACTCATCTATCCTCATCTCATCACTCATCTATCCTCATCTCATAACTCATCTCTCCTCATCTCATGTCAGGACGTAAAAAACCCTTGTGTCTTTTTTGTGACTTTTCCGGGAACTAACTACCTAGGATGGTAGCCCACTGTTTGGGGATGTCAAGACAACATGAAGCATGCGCGTAACGTGTCTGAGGCTCGAGTAATCGCGAAATGGGCTTAATTATTTCACATGTAATATATGCGCGGGAAACACAAAGTAGAGATTATCTCGATGAGGAAGCGAGGTATACAAACGGAGTTTGGTTCGTTGGATAGGTCTCGACGAGGGCCTTCGATTCCACTATAGCAGCTTTGTCTACGATCACTCGTTGATGATCTGCATCCGAGAATTGATATTTGAGATTTGCCACCAAAATGTCAAGTGTTATGGGATTGTGACTGACCAGAATTCAGCGTGAAAGTCACACCCCGAACAGAACGTGTTGAAAGAGATGTGAAAACAGATCCTGGGACCACGGGTGGCCTAGAATGTGTTGTGACTGTTGTGACTGTTATTGACTCTCATCACTCATCTATTCCCATCTCATCACTCATCTATACTCATCTCATCACTCATCTATCCTCATCTCATAACTCATCTCTCCTCATCTCATGTCAGGACGTAAAAAACCCTTGTGTCTTTTTTGTGACTTTTCCGGGAACTAACTACCTAGGATGGTAGCCCACTGTTTGGGGATGTCAAGACAACATGAAGCATGCGCGTAACGTGTCTGAAGCTCGAGTAATCGCGAAATGGGCTTAATTATTTCACATGTAATATATGCGTGGGAAACACAAAGTAGAGATTATCTCGATGAGGAAGCGAGGTATACAAACGGAGTTTGGTTCGTTGGATAGGTCTCGACGAGGGCCTTCGATTCCACTATAGCAGCTTTGTCTACGATCACTCGTTGATGATCTGCATCCGAGAATTGATATTTGAGATTTGCCACCAAAATGTCAAGTGTTATGGGATTGTGACTGACCAGAATTCAGCGTGAAAGTCACACCCCGAACAGAACGTGTTGAAAGAGATGTGAAAACAGATCCTGGGACCACGGGTGGCCTAGAATGTGTTGTGACTGTTGTGACTGTTATTGACTCTCATCACTCATCTATTCCCATCTCATCACTCATCTATACTCATCTCATCACTCATCTATCCTCATCTCATAACTCATCTATCCTCATCTCATAACTCATCTCTCCTCATCTCATGTCAGGACGTAAAAAACCCTTGTGTCTTTTTTGTGACTTTTCCGGGAACTAACTACCTAGGATGGTAGCCCACTGTTTGGGGATGTCAAGACAACATGAAGCATGCGCGTAACGTGTCTGAGGCTCGAGTAATCGCGAAATGGGCTTAATTATTTCACATGTAATATATGCGCGGGAAACACAAAGTAGAGATTATCTCGATGAGGAAGCGAGGTATACAAACGGAGTTTGGTTCGTTGGATAGGTCTCGACGAGGGCCTTCGATTCCACTATAGCAGCTTTGTCTACGATCACTCGTTGATGATCTGCATCCGAGAATTGATATTTGAGATTTGCCACCAAAATGTCAAGTGTTATGGGATTGTGACTGACCAGAATTCAGCGTGAAAGTCACACCCCGAACAGAACGTGTTGAAAGAGATGTGAAAACAGATCCTGGGACCACGGGTGGCCTAGAATGTGTTGTGACTGTTGTGACTGTTATTGACTCTCATCACTCATCTATTCCCATCTCATCACTCATCTATACTCATCTCATCACTCATCTATCCTCATCTCATAACTCATCTCTCCTCATCTCATGTCAGGACGTAAAAAACCCTTGTGTCTTTTTTGTGACTTTTCCGGGAACTAACTACCTAGGATGGTAGCCCACTGTTTGGGGATGTCAAGACAACATGAAGCATGCGCGTAACGTGTCTGAAGCTCGAGTAATCGCGAAATGGGCTTAATTATTTCACATGTAATATATGCGTGGGAAACACAAAGTAGAGATTATCTCGATGAGGAAGCGAGGTATACAAACGGAGTTTGGTTCGTTGGATAGGTCTCGACGAGGGCCTTCGATTCCACTATAGCAGCTTTGTCTACGATCACTCGTTGATGATCTGCATCCGAGAATTGATATTTGAGATTTGCCACCAAAATGTCAAGTGTTATGGGATTGTGACTGACCAGAATTCAGCGTGAAAGTCACACCCCGAACAGAACGTGTTGAAAGAGATGTGAAAACAGATCCTGGGACCACGGGTGGCCTAGAATGTGTTGTGACTGTTGTGACTGTTATTGACTCTCATCACTCATCTATTCCCATCTCATCACTCATCTATACTCATCTCATCACTCATCTATCCTCATCTCATAACTCATCTATCCTCATCTCATAACTCATCTCTCCTCATCTCATGTCAGGACGTAAAAAACCCTTGTGTCTTTTTTGTGACTTTTCCGGGAACTAACTACCTAGGATGGTAGCCCACTGTTTGGGGATGTCAAGACAACATGAAGCATGCGCGTAACGTGTCTGAGGCTCGAGTAATCGCGAAATGGGCTTAATTATTTCACATGTAATATATGCGCGGGAAACACAAAGTAGAGATTATCTCGATGAGGAAGCGAGGTATACAAACGGAGTTTGGTTCGTTGGATAGGTCTCGACGAGGGCCTTCGATTCCACTATAGCAGCTTTGTCTACGATCACTCGTTGATGATCTGCATCCGAGAATTGATATTTGAGATTTGCCACCAAAATGTCAAGTGTTATGGGATTGTGACTGACCAGAATTCAGCGTGAAAGTCACACCCCGAACAGAACGTGTTGAAAGAGATGTGAAAACAGATCCTGGGACCACGGGTGGCCTAGAATGTGTTGTGACTGTTGTGACTGTTATTGACTCTCATCACTCATCTATTCCCATCTCATCACTCATCTATACTCATCTCATCACTCATCTATCCTCATCTCATAACTCATCTCTCCTCATCTCATGTCAGGACGTAAAAAACCCTTGTGTCTTTTTTGTGACTTTTCCGGGAACTAACTACCTAGGATGGTAGCCCACTGTTTGGGGATGTCAAGACAACATGAAGCATGCGCGTAACGTGTCTGAAGCTCGAGTAATCGCGAAATGGGCTTAATTATTTCACATGTAATATATGCGTGGGAAACACAAAGTAGAGATTATCTCGATGAGGAAGCGAGGTATACAAACGGAGTTTGGTTCGTTGGATAGGTCTCGACGAGGGCCTTCGATTCCACTATAGCAGCTTTGTCTACGATCACTCGTTGATGATCTGCATCCGAGAATTGATATTTGAGATTTGCCACCAAAATGTCAAGTGTTATGGGATTGTGACTGACCAGAATTCAGCGTGAAAGTCACACCCCGAACAGAACGTGTTGAAAGAGATGTGAAAACAGATCCTGGGACCACGGGTGGCCTAGAATGTGTTGTGACTGTTGTGACTGTTATTGACTCTCATCACTCATCTATTCCCATCTCATCACTCATCTATACTCATCTCATCACTCATCTATCCTCATCTCATCACTCATCTATCCTCATCTCATAACTCATCTCTCCTCATCTCATGTCAGGACGTAAAAAACCCTTGTGTCTTTTTTGTGACTTTTCCGGGAACTAACTACCTAGGATGGTAGCCCACTGTTTGGGGATGTCAAGACAACATGAAGCATGCGCGTAACGTGTCTGAGGCTCGAGTAATCGCGAAATGGGCTTAATTATTTCACATGTAATATATGCGCGGGAAACACAAAGTAGAGATTATCTCGATGAGGAAGCGAGGTATACAAACGGAGTTTGGTTCGTTGGATAGGTCTCGACGAGGGCCTTCGATTCCACTATAGCAGCTTTGTCTACGATCACTCGTTGATGATCTGCATCCGAGAATTGATATTTGAGATTTGCCACCAAAATGTCAAGTGTTATGGGATTGTGACTGACCAGAATTCAGCGTGAAAGTCACACCCCGAACAGAACGTGTTGAAAGAGATCCTGGGACCACGGGTGGCCTAGAATGTGTTGTGACTGTTGTGACTGTTATTGACTCTCATCACTCATCTATTCCCATCTCATCACTCATCTATACTCATCTCATCACTCATCTATCCTCATCTCATAACTCATCTCTCCTCATCTCATGTCAGGACGTAAAAAACCCTTGTGTCTTTTTTGTGACTTTTCCGGGAACTAACTACCTAGGATGGTAGCCCACTGTTTGGGGATGTCAAGACAACATGAAGCATGCGCGTAACGTGTCTGAAGCTCGAGTAATCGCGAAATGGGCTTAATTATTTCACATGTAATATATGCGTGGGAAACACAAAGTAGAGATTATCTCGATGAGGAAGCGAGGTATACAAACGGAGTTTGGTTCGTTGGATAGGTCTCGACGAGGGCCTTCGATTCCACTATAGCAGCTTTGTCTACGATCACTCGTTGATGATCTGCATCCGAGAATTGATATTTGAGATTTGCCACCAAAATGTCAAGTGTTATGGGATTGTGACTGACCAGAATTCAGCGTGAAAGTCACACCCCGAACAGAACGTGTTGAAAGAGATGTGAAAACAGATCCTGGGACCACGGGTGGCCTAGAATGTGTTGTGACTGTTGTGACTGTTATTGACTCTCATCACTCATCTATTCCCATCTCATCACTCATCTATACTCATCTCATCACTCATCTATCCTCATCTCATAACTCATCTATCCTCATCTCATAACTCATCTCTCCTCATCTCATGTCAGGACGTAAAAAACCCTTGTGTCTTTTTTGTGACTTTTCCGGGAACTAACTACCTAGGATGGTAGCCCACTGTTTGGGGATGTCAAGACAACATGAAGCATGCGCGTAACGTGTCTGAGGCTCGAGTAATCGCGAAATGGGCTTAATTATTTCACATGTAATATATGCGCGGGAAACACAAAGTAGAGATTATCTCGATGAGGAAGCGAGGTATACAAACGGAGTTTGGTTCGTTGGATAGGTCTCGACGAGGGCCTTCGATTCCACTATAGCAGCTTTGTCTACGATCACTCGTTGATGATCTGCATCCGAGAATTGATATTTGAGATTTGCCACCAAAATGTCAAGTGTTATGGGATTGTGACTGACCAGAATTCAGCGTGAAAGTCACACCCCGAACAGAACGTGTTGAAAGAGATGTGAAAACAGATCCTGGGACCACGGGTGGCCTAGAATGTGTTGTGACTGTTGTGACTGTTATTGACTCTCATCACTCATCTATTCCCATCTCATCACTCATCTATACTCATCTCATCACTCATCTATCCTCATCTCATAACTCATCTCTCCTCATCTCATGTCAGGACGTAAAAAACCCTTGTGTCTTTTTTGTGACTTTTCCGGGAACTAACTACCTAGGATGGTAGCCCACTGTTTGGGGATGTCAAGACAACATGAAGCATGCGCGTAACGTGTCTGAAGCTCGAGTAATCGCGAAATGGGCTTAATTATTTCACATGTAATATATGCGTGGGAAACACAAAGTAGAGATTATCTCGATGAGGAAGCGAGGTATACAAACGGAGTTTGGTTCGTTGGATAGGTCTCGACGAGGGCCTTCGATTCCACTATAGCAGCTTTGTCTACGATCACTCGTTGATGATCTGCATCCGAGAATTGATATTTGAGATTTGCCACCAAAATGTCAAGTGTTATGGGATTGTGACTGACCAGAATTCAGCGTGAAAGTCACACCCCGAACAGAACGTGTTGAAAGAGATGTGAAAACAGATCCTGGGACCACGGGTGGCCTAGAATGTGTTGTGACTGTTGTGACTGTTATTGACTCTCATCACTCATCTATTCCCATCTCATCACTCATCTATACTCATCTCATCACTCATCTATCCTCATCTCATAACTCATCTATCCTCATCTCATAACTCATCTCTCCTCATCTCATGTCAGGACGTAAAAAACCCTTGTGTCTTTTTTGTGACTTTTCCGGGAACTAACTACCTAGGATGGTAGCCCACTGTTTGGGGATGTCAAGACAACATGAAGCATGCGCGTAACGTGTCTGAGGCTCGAGTAATCGCGAAATGGGCTTAATTATTTCACATGTAATATATGCGCGGGAAACACAAAGTAGAGATTATCTCGATGAGGAAGCGAGGTATACAAACGGAGTTTGGTTCGTTGGATAGGTCTCGACGAGGGCCTTCGATTCCACTATAGCAGCTTTGTCTACGATCACTCGTTGATGATCTGCATCCGAGAATTGATATTTGAGATTTGCCACCAAAATGTCAAGTGTTATGGGATTGTGACTGACCAGAATTCAGCGTGAAAGTCACACCCCGAACAGAACGTGTTGAAAGAGATGTGAAAACAGATCCTGGGACCACGGGTGGCCTAGAATGTGTTGTGACTGTTGTGACTGTTATTGACTCTCATCACTCATCTATTCCCATCTCATCACTCATCTATACTCATCTCATCACTCATCTATCCTCATCTCATAACTCATCTCTCCTCATCTCATGTCAGGACGTAAAAAACCCTTGTGTCTTTTTTGTGACTTTTCCGGGAACTAACTACCTAGGATGGTAGCCCACTGTTTGGGGATGTCAAGACAACATGAAGCATGCGCGTAACGTGTCTGAAGCTCGAGTAATCGCGAAATGGGCTTAATTATTTCACATGTAATATATGCGTGGGAAACACAAAGTAGAGATTATCTCGATGAGGAAGCGAGGTATACAAACGGAGTTTGGTTCGTTGGATAGGTCTCGACGAGGGCCTTCGATTCCACTATAGCAGCTTTGTCTACGATCACTCGTTGATGATCTGCATCCGAGAATTGATATTTGAGATTTGCCACCAAAATGTCAAGTGTTATGGGATTGTGACTGACCAGAATTCAGCGTGAAAGTCACACCCCGAACAGAACGTGTTGAAAGAGATGTGAAAACAGATCCTGGGACCACGGGTGGCCTAGAATGTGTTGTGACTGTTGTGACTGTTATTGACTCTCATCACTCATCTATTCCCATCTCATCACTCATCTATACTCATCTCATCACTCATCTATCCTCATCTCATAACTCATCTATCCTCATCTCATAACTCATCTCTCAAACCCTTGTGTCTTTTTTGTGACTTTTCCGGGAACTAACTACCTAGGATGGTAGCCCACTGTTTGGGGATGTCAAGACAACATGAAGCATGCGCGTAACGTGTCTGAGGCTCGAGTAATCGCGAAATGGGCTTAATTATTTCACATGTAATATATGCGCGGGAAACACAAAGTAGAGATTATCTCGATGAGGAAGCGAGGTATACAAACGGAGTTTGGTTCGTTGGATAGGTCTCGACGAGGGCCTTCGATTCCACTATAGCAGCTTTGTCTACGATCACTCGTTGATGATCTGCATCCGAGAATTGATATTTGAGATTTGCCACCAAAATGTCAAGTGTTATGGGATTGTGACTGACCAGAATTCAGCGTGAAAGTCACACCCCGAACAGAACGTGTTGAAAGAGATGTGAAAACAGATCCTGGGACCACGGGTGGCCTAGAATGTGTTGTGACTGTTGTGACTGTTATTGACTCTCATCACTCATCTATTCCCATCTCATCACTCATCTATTCCCATCTCATCACTCATCTATCCTCATCTCATCACTCATCTATCCTCATCTCATAACTCATCTCTCCTCATCTCATGTCAGGACGTAAAAAACCCTTGTGTCTTTTTTGTGACTTTTCCGGGAACTAACTACCTAGGATGGTAGCCCACTGTTTGGGGATGTCAAGACAACATGAAGCATGCGCGTAACGTGTCTGAGGCTCGAGTAATCGCGAAATGGGCTTAATTATTTCACATGTAATATATGCGCGGGAAACACAAAGTAGAGATTATCTCGATGAGGAAGCGAGGTATACAAACGGAGTTTGGTTCGTTGGATAGGTCTCGACGAGGGCCTTCGATTCCACTATAGCAGCTTTGTCTACGATCACTCGTTGATGATCTGCATCCGAGAATTGATATTTGAGATTTGCCACCAAAATGTCAAGTGTTATGGGATTGTGACTGACCAGAATTCAGCGTGAAAGTCACACCCCGAACAGAACGTGTTGAAAGAGATGTGAAAACAGATCCTGGGACCACGGGTGGCCTAGAATGTGTTGTGACTGTTGTGACTGTTATTGACTCTCATCACTCATCTATTCCCATCTCATCACTCATCTATTCCCATCTCATCACTCATCATATCCTCATCTCATCACTCATCTATCCTCATCTCATAACTCATCTCTCCTCATCTCATGTCAGGACGTAAAAAACCCTTGTGTCTTTTTTGTGACTTTTCCGGGAACTAACTACCTAGGATGGTAGCCCACTGTTTGGGGATGTCAAGACAACATGAAGCATGCGCGTAACGTGTCTGAGGCTCGAGTAATCGCGAAATGGGCTTAATTATTTCACATGTAATATATGCGCGGGAAACACAAAGTAGAGATTATCTCGATGAGGAAGCGAGGTATACAAACGGAGTTTGGTTCGTTGGATAGGTCTCGACGAGGGCCTTCGATTCCACTATAGCAGCTTTGTCTACGATCACTCGTTGATGATCTGCATCCGAGAATTGATATTTGAGATTTGCCACCAAAATGTCAAGTGTTATGGGATTGTGACTGACCAGAATTCAGCGTGAAAGTCACACCCCGAACAGAACGTGTTGAAAGAGATGTGAAAACAGATCCTGGGACCACGGGTGGCCTAGAATGTGTTGTGACTGTTGTGACTGTTATTGACTCTCATCACTCATCTATTCCCATCTCATCACTCATCTATTCCCATCTCATCACTCATCTATCCTCATCTCATCACTCATCTATCCTCATCTCATAACTCATCTCTCCTCATCTCATGTCAGGACGTAAAAAACCCTTGTGTCTTTTTTGTGACTTTTCCGGGAACTAACTACCTAGGATGGTAGCCCACTGTTTGGGGATGTCAAGACAACATGAAGCATGCGCGTAACGTGTCTGAGGCTCGAGTAATCGCGAAATGGGCTTAATTATTTCACATGTAATATATGCGCGGGAAACACAAAGTAGAGATTATCTCGATGAGGAAGCGAGGTATACAAACGGAGTTTGGTTCGTTGGATAGGTCTCGACGAGGGCCTTCGATTCCACTATAGCAGCTTTGTCTACGATCACTCGTTGATGATCTGCATCCGAGAATTGATATTTGAGATTTGCCACCAAAATGTCAAGTGTTATGGGATTGTGACTGACCAGAATTCAGCGTGAAAGTCACACCCCGAACAGAACGTGTTGAAAGAGATGTGAAAACAGATCCTGGGACCACGGGTGGCCTAGAATGTGTTGTGACTGTTGTGACTGTTATTGACTCTCATCACTCATCTATTCCCATCTCATCACTCATCTATCCTCATCTCATCACTCATCTATCCTCATCTCATAACTCATCTCTCCTCATCTCATGTCAGGACGTAAAAAACCCTTGTGTCTTTTTTGTGACTTTTCCGAGAACTAACTACCTAGGATGGTAGCCCACTGTTTGGGGATGTCAAGACAACATGAAGCATGCGCGTAACGTGTCTGAGGCTCGAGTAATCGCGAAATGGGCTTAATTATTTCACATGTAATATATGCGCGGGAAACACAAAGTAGAGATTATCTCGATGAGGAAGCGAGGTATACAAACGGAGTTTGGTTCGTTGGATAGGTCTCGACGAGGGCCTTCGATTCCACTATAGCAGCTTTGTCTACGATCACTCGTTGATGATCTGCATCCGAGAATTGATATTTGAGATTTGCCACCAAAATGTCAAGTGTTATGGGATTGTGACTGACCAGAATTCAGCGTGAAAGTCACACCCCGAACAGAACGTGTTGAAAGAGATGTGAAAACAGATCCTGGGACCACGGGTGGCCTAGAATGTGTTGTGACTGTTGTGACTGTTATTGACTCTCATCACTCATCTATTCCCATCTCATCACTCATCTATCCTCATCTCATCACTCATCTATCCTCATCTCATAACTCATCTCTCCTCATCTCATGTCAGGACGTAAAAAACCCTTGTGTCTTTTTTGTGACTTTTCCGGGAACTAACTACCTAGGATGGTAGCCCACTGTTTGGGGATGTCAAGACAACATGAAGCATGCGCGTAACGTGTCTGAGGCTCGAGTAATCGCGAAATGGGCTTAATTATTTCACATGTAATATATGCGCGGGAAACACAAAGTAGAGATTATCTCGATGAGGAAGCGAGGTATACAAACGGAGTTTGGTTCGTTGGATAGGTCTCGACGAGGGCCTTCGATTCCACTATAGCAGCTTTGTCTACGATCACTCGTTGATGATCTGCATCCGAGAATTGATATTTGAGATTTGCCACCAAAATGTCAAGTGTTATGGGATTGTGACTGACCAGAATTCAGCGTGAAAGTCACACCCCGAACAGAACGTGTTGAAAGAGATGTGAAAACAGATCCTGGGACCACGGGTGGCCTAGAATGTGTTGTGACTGTTGTGACTGTTATTGACTCTCATCACTCATCTATTCCCATCTCATCACTCATCTATCCTCATCTCATCACTCATCTATCCTCATCTCATAACTCATCTCTCCTCATCTCATGTCAGGACGTAAAAAACCCTTGTGTCTTTTTTGTGACTTTTCCGGGAACTAACTACCTAGGATGGTAGCCCACTGTTTGGGGATGTCAAGACAACATGAAGCATGCGCGTAACGTGTCTGAGGCTCGAGTAATCGCGAAATGGGCTTAATTATTTCACATGTAATATATGCGCGGGAAACACAAAGTAGAGATTATCTCGATGAGGAAGCGAGGTATACAAACGGAGTTTGGTTCGTTGGATAGGTCTCGACGAGGGCCTTCGATTCCACTATAGCAGCTTTGTCTACGATCACTCGTTGATGATCTGCATCCGAGAATTGATATTTGAGATTTGCCACCAAAATGTCAAGTGTTATGGGATTGTGACTGACCAGAATTCAGCGTGAAAGTCACACCCCGAACAGAACGTGTTGAAAGAGATGTGAAAACAGATCCTGGGACCACGGGTGGCCTAGAATGTGTTGTGACTGTTGTGACTGTTATTGACTCTCATCACTCATCTATTCCCATCTCATCACTCATCTATCCTCATCTCATCACTCATCTATCCTCATCTCATAACTCATCTCTCCTCATCTCATGTCAGGGACGTAAAAAACCCTTGTGTCTTTTTTGTGACTTTTCCGGGAACTAACTACCTAGGATGGTAGCCCACTGTTTGGGGATGTCAAGACAACATGAAGCATGCGCGTAACGTGTCTGAGGCTCGAGTAATCGCGAAATGGGCTTAATTATTTCACATGTAATATATGCGCGGGAAACACAAAGTAGAGATTATCTCGATGAGGAAGCGAGGTATACAAACGGAGTTTGGTTCGTTGGATAGGTCTCGACGAGGCCTTCGATTCCACTATAGCAGCTTTGTCTACGATCACTCGTTGATGATCTGCATCCGAGAATTGATATTTGAGATTTGCCACCAAAATGTCAAGTGTTATGGGATTGTGACTGACCAGAATTCAGCGTGAAAGTCACACCCCGAACAGAACGTGTTGAAAGAGATGTGAAAACAGATCCTGGGACCACGGGTGGCCTAGAATGTGTTGTGACTGTTGTGACTGTTATTGACTCTCATCACTCATCTATTCCCATCTCATCACTCATCTATCCTCATCTCATCACTCATCTATCCTCATCTCATAACTCATCTCTCCTCATCTCATGTCAGGACGTAAAAAAACCCTTGTGTCTTTTTTGTGACTTTTCCGGGAACTAACTACCTAGGATGGTAGCCCACTGTTTGGGGATGTCAAGACAACATGAAGCATGCGCGTAACGTGTCTGAGGCTCGAGTAATCGCGAAAATGGGCTTAATTATTTCACATGTAATATATGCGCGGGAAACACAAAGTAGAGATTATCTCGATGAGGAAGCGAGGTATACAAACGGAGTTTGGTTCGTTGGATAGGTCTCGACGAGGGCCTTCGATTCCACTATAGCAGCTTTGTCTACGATCACTCGTTGATGATCTGCATCCGGAGAATTGATATTTGAGATTTGCCACCAAAATGTCAAGTGTTATGGGATTGTGACTGACCAGAATTCAGCGTGAAAGTCACACCCCGAACAGAACGTGTTGAAAGAGATGTGAAAACAGATCCTGGGACCACGGGTGGCCTAGAATGTGTTGTGACTGTTGTGACTGTTATTGACTCTCATCACTCATCTATTCCCATCTCATCACTCATCTATCCTCATCTCATCACTCATCTATCCTCATCTCATAACTCATCTCTCCTCATCTCATGTCAGGACGTAAAAAACCCTTGTGTCTTTTTTGTGACTTTTCCGGGAACTAACTACCTAGGATGGTAGCCCACTGTTTGGGGATGTCAAGACAACATGAAGCATGCGCGTAACGTGTCTGAGGCTCGAGTAATCGCGAAATGGGCTTAATTATTTCACATGTAATATATGCGCGGGAAACACAAAGTAGAGATTATCTCGATGAGGAAGCGAGGTATACAAACGGAGTTTGGTTCGTTGGATAGGTCTCGACGAGGGCCTTCGATTCCACTATAGCAGCTTTGTCTACGATCACTCGTTGATGATCTGCATCCGAGAATTGATATTTGAGATTTGCCACCAAAATGTCAAGTGTTATGGGATTGTGACTGACCAGAATTCAGCGTGAAAGTCACACCCCGAACAGAACGTGTTGAAAGAGATGTGAAAACAGATCCTGGGGACCACGGGTGGCCTAGAATGTGTTGTGACTGTTGTGACTGTTATTGACTCTCATCACTCATCTATTCCCATCTCATCACTCATCTATCCTCATCTCATCACTCATCTATCCTCATCTCATAACTCATCTCTCCTCATCTCATGTCAGGACGTAAAAAACCCTTGTGTCTTTTTTGTGACTTTTCCGGGAACTAACTACCTAGGATGGTAGCCCACTGTTTGGGGATGTCAAGACAACATGAAGCATGCGCGTAACGTGTCTGAGGCTCGAGTAATCGCGAAATGGGCTTAATTATTTCACATGTAATATATGCGCGGGAAACACAAAGTAGAGATTATCTCGATGAGGAAGCGAGGTATACAAACGGAGTTTGGTTCGTTGGATAGGTCTCGACGAGGGCCTTCGATTCCACTATAGCAGCTTTGTCTACGATCACTCGTTGATGATCTGCATCCGAGAATTGATATTTGAGATTTGCCACCAAAATGTCAAGTGTTATGGGATTGTGACTGACCAGAATTCAGCGTGAAAGTCACACCCCGAACAGAACGTGTTGAAAGAGATGTGAAAACAGATCCTGGGACCACGGGTGGCCTAGAATGTGTTGTGACTGTTGTGACTGTTATTGACTCTCATCACTCATCTATTCCCATCTCATCACTCATCTATACTCATCTCATCACTCATCTATCCTCATCTCATAACTCATCTCTCCTCATCTCATGTCAGGACGTAAAAAACCCTTGTGTCTTTTTTGTGACTTTTCCGGGAACTAACTACCTAGGATGGTAGCCCACTGTTTGGGGATGTCAAGACAACATGAAGCATGCGCGTAACGTGTCTGAAGCTCGAGTAATCGCGAAATGGGCTTAATTATTTCACATGTAATATATGCGCGGGAAACACAAAGTAGAGATTATCTCGATGAGGAAGCGAGGTATACAAACGGAGTTTGGTTCGTTGGATAGGTCTCGACGAGGGCCTTCGATTCCACTATAGCAGCTTTGTCTACGATCACTCGTTGATGATCTGCATCCGAGAATTGATATTTGAGATTTGCCACCAAAATGTCCAAGTGTTATGGGATTGTGACTGACCAGAATTCAGCGTGAAAGTCACACCCCGAACAGAACGTGTTGAAAGAGATGTGAAAACAGATCCTGGGACCACGGGTGGCCTAGAATGTGTTGTGACTGTTGTGACTGTTATTGACTCTCATCACTCATCTATTCCCATCTCATCACTCATCTATACTCATCTCATCACTCATCTATCCTCATCTCATAACTCATCTCTCCTCATCTCATGTCAGGACGTAAAAAACCCTTGTGTCTTTTTTGTGACTTTTCCGGGAACTAACTACCTAGGATGGTAGCCCACTGTTTGGGATGTCAAGACAACATGAAGCATGCGCGTAACGTGTCTGAAGCTCGAGTAATCGCGAAATGGGCTTAATTATTTCACATGTAATATATGCGCGGGAAACACAAAGTAGAGATTATCTCGATGAGGAAGCGAGGTATACAAACGGAGTTTGGTTCGTTGGATAGGTCTCGACGAGGGCCTTCGATTCCACTATAGCAGCTTTGTCTACGATCACTCGTTGATGATCTGCATCCGAGAATTGATATTTGAGATTTGCCACCAAAATGTCAAGTGTTATGGGATTGTGACTGACCAGAATTCAGCGTGAAAGTCACACCCCGAACAGAACGTGTTGAAAGAGATGTGAAAACAGATCCTGGGACCACGGGTGGCCTAGAATGTGTTGTGACTGTTGTGACTGTTATTGACTCTCATCACTCATCTATTCCCATCTCATCACTCATCTATCCTCATCTCATCACTCATCTATCCTCATCTCATAACTCATCTCTCCTCATCTCATGTCAGGACGTAAAAAACCCTTGTGTCTTTTTTGTGACTTTTCCGGGAACTAACTACCTAGGATGGTAGCCCACTGTTTGGGGATGTCAAGACAACATGAAGCATGCGCGTAACGTGTCTGAGGCTCGAGTAATCGCGAAATGGGCTTAATTATTTCACATGTAATATATGCGCGGGAAACACAAAGTAGAGATTATCTCGATGAGGAAGCGAGGTATACAAACGGAGTTTGGTTCGTTGGATAGGTCTCGACGAGGGCCTTCGATTCCACTATAGCAGCTTTGTCTACGATCACTCGTTGATGATCTGCATCCGAGAATTGATATTTGAGATTTGCCACCAAATGTCAAGTGTTATGGGATTGTGACTGACCAGAATTCAGCGTGAAAGTCACACCCCGAACAGAACGTGTTGAAAGAGATGTGAAAACAGATCCTGGGACCACGGGTGGCCTAGAATGTGTTGTGACTGTTGTGACTGTTATTGACTCTCATCACTCATCTATTCCCATCTCATCACTCATCTATCCTCATCTCATCACTCATCTATCCTCATCTCATAACTCATCTCTCCTCATCTCATGTCAGGACGTAAAAAACCCTTGTGTCTTTTTTGTGACTTTTCCGGGAACTAACTACCTAGGATGGTAGCCCACTGTTTGGGGATGTCAAGACAACATGAAGCATGCGCGTAACGTGTCTGAGGCTCGAGTAATCGCGAAATGGGCTTAATTATTTCACATGTAATATATGCGCGGGAAACACAAAGTAGAGATTATCTCGATGAGGAAGCGAGGTATACAAACGGAGTTTGGTTCGTTGGATAGGTCTCGACGAGGGCCTTCGATTCCACTATAGCAGCTTTGTCTACGATCACTCGTTGATGATCTGCATCCGAGAATTGATATTTGAGATTTGCCACCAAAATGTCAAGTGTTATGGGATTGTGACTGACCAGAATTCAGCGTGAAAGTCACACCCCGAACAGAACGTGTTGAAAGAGATGTGAAAACAGATCCTGGGACCACGGGTGGCCTAGAATGTGTTGTGACTGTTGTGACTGTTATTGACTCTCATCACTCATCTATTCCCATCTCATCACTCATCTATCCTCATCTCATCACTCATCTATCTCATCTCATAACTCATCTCTCCTCATCTCATGTCAGGACGTAAAAAAACCCTTGTGTCTTTTTTGTGACTTTTCCGGGAACTAACTACCTAGGATGGTAGCCCACTGTTTGGGGATGTCAAGACAACATGAAGCATGCGCGTAACGTGTCTGAGGCTCGAGTAATCGCGAAATGGGCTTAATTATTTCACATGTAATATATGCGCGGGAAACACAAAGTAGAGATTATCTCGATGAGGAAGCGAGGTATACAAACGGAGTTTGGTTCGTTGGATAGGTCTCGACGAGGGCCTTCGATTCCACTATAGCAGCTTTGTCTACGATCACTCGTTGATGATCTGCATCCGAGAATTGATATTTGAGATTTGCCACCAAAATGTCAAGTGTTATGGGATTGTGACTGACCAGAATTCAGCGTGAAAGTCACACCCCGAACAGAACGTGTTGAAAGAGATGTGAAAACAGATCCTGGGACCACGGGTGGCCTAGAATGTGTTGTGACTGTTGTGACTGTTATTGACTCTCATCACTCATCTATTCCCATCTCATCACTCATCTATCCTCATCTCATCACTCATCTATCCTCATCTCATAACTCATCTCTCCTCATCTCATGTCAGGACGTAAAAAACCCTTGTGTCTTTTTTGTGACTTTTCCGGGAACTAACTACCTAGGATGGTAGCCCACTGTTTGGGGATGTCAAGACAACATGAAGCATGCGCGTAACGTGTCTGAGGCTCGAGTAATCGCGAAATGGGCTTAATTATTTCACATGTAATATATGCGCGGGAAACACAAAGTAGAGATTATCTCGATGAGGAAGCGAGGTATACAAACGGAGTTTGGTTCGTTGGATAGGTCTCGACGAGGGCCTTCGATTCCACTATAGCAGCTTTGTCTACGATCACTCGTTGATGATCTGCATCCGAGAATTGATATTTGAGATTTGCCACCAAAATGTCAAGTGTTATGGGATTGTGACTGACCAGAATTCAGCGTGAAAGTCACACCCCGAACAGAACGTGTTGAAAGAGATGTGAAAACAGATCCTGGGACCACGGGTGGCCTAGAATGTGTTGTGACTGTTGTGACTGTTATTGACTCTCATCACTCATCTATTCCCATCTCATCACTCATCTATACTCATCTCATCACTCATCTATCCTCATCTCATAACTCATCTCTCCTCATCTCATGTCAGGACGTAAAAAACCCTTGTGTCTTTTTTGTGACTTTTCCGGGAACTAACTACCTAGGATGGTAGCCCACTGTTTGGGGATGTCAAGACAACATGAAGCATGCGCGTAACGTGTCTGAAGCTCGAGTAATCGCGAAATGGGCTTAATTATTTCACATGTAATATATGCGCGGGAAACACAAAGTAGAGATTATCTCGATGAGGAAGCGAGGTATACAAACGGAGTTTGGTTCGTTGGATAGGTCTCGACGAGGGCCTTCGATTCCACTATAGCAGCTTTGTCTACGATCACTCGTTGATGATCTGCATCCGAGAATTGATATTTGAGATTTGCCACCAAAATGTCAAGTGTTATGGGATTGTGACTGACCAGAATTCAGCGTGAAAGTCACACCCCGAACAGAACGTGTTGAAAGAGATGTGAAAACAGATCCTGGGACCACGGGTGGCCTAGAATGTGTTGTGACTGTTGTGACTGTTATTGACTCTCATCACTCATCTATTCCCATCTCATCACTCATCTATACTCATCTCATCACTCATCTATCCTCATCTCATAACTCATCTCTCCTCATCTCATGTCAGGACGTAAAAAACCCTTGTGTCTTTTTTGTGACTTTTCCGGGAACTAACTACCTAGGATGGTAGCCCACTGTTTGGGGATGTCAAGACAACATGAAGCATGCGCGTAACGTGTCTGAAGCTCGAGTAATCGCGAAATGGGCTTAATTATTTCACATGTAATATATGCGCGGGAAACACAAAGTAGAGATTATCTCGATGAGGAAGCGAGGTATACAAACGGAGTTTGGTTCGTTGGATAGGTCTCGACGAGGGCCTTCGATTCCACTATAGCAGCTTTGTCTACGATCACTCGTTGATGATCTGCATCCGAGAATTGATATTTGAGATTTGCCACCAAAATGTCAAGTGTTATGGGATTGTGACTGACCAGAATTCAGCGTGAAAGTCACACCCCGAACAGAACGTGTTGAAAGAGATGTGAAAACAGATACTGGGACCACGGGTGGCCTAGAATGTGTTGTGACTGTTGTGACTGTTATTGACTCTCATCACTCATCTATTCCATCTCATCACTCATCTATTCCCATCTCATCACTCATCTATTCCCATCTCATCACTCATCTATCCTCATCTCATCACTCATCTATCCTCATCTCATAACTCATCTCTCCTCATCTCATGTCAGGACGTAAAAAACCCTTGTGTCTTTTTTGTGACTTTTCCGGGAACTAACTACCTAGGATGGTAGCCCACTGTTTGGGGATGTCAAGACAACATGAAGCATGCGCGTAACGTGTCTGAGGCTCGAGTAATCGCGAAATGGGCTTAATTATTTCACATGTAATATATGCGCGGGAAACACAAAGTAGAGATTATCTCGATGAGGAAGCGAGGTATACAAACGGAGTTTGGTTCGTTGGATAGGTCTCGACGAGGGCCTTCGATTCCACTATAGCAGCTTTGTCTACGATCACTCGTTGATGATCTGCATCCGAGAATTGATATTTGAGATTTGCCACCAAAATGTCAAGTGTTATGGGATTGTGACTGACCAGAATTCAGCGTGAAAGTCACACCCCGAACAGAACGTGTTGAAAGAGATGTGAAAACAGATCCTGGGACCACGGGTGGCCTAGAATGTGTTGTGACTGTTGTGACTGTTATTGACTCTCATCACTCATCTATTCCCATCTCATCACTCATCTATACTCATCTCATCACTCATCTTCCTCATCTCATAACTCATCTCTCCTCATCTCATGTCAGGACGTAAAAAACCCTTGTGTCTTTTTTGTGACTTTTCCGGGAACTAACTACCTAGGATGGTAGCCCACTGTTTGGGGATGTCAAGACAACATGAAGCATGCGCGTAACGTGTCTGAGGCTCGAGTAATCGCGAAATGGGCTTAATTATTTCACATGTAATATATGCGCGGGAAACACAAAGTAGAGATTATCTCGATGAGGAAGCGAGGTATACAAACGGAGTTTGGTTCGTTGGATAGGTCTCGACGAGGGCCTTCGATTCCACTATAGCAGCTTTGTCTACGATCACTCGTTGATGATCTGCATCCGAGAATTGATATTTGAGATTTGCCACCAAAATGTCAAGTGTTATGGGATTGTGACTGACCAGAATTCAGCGTGAAAGTCACACCCCGAACAGAACGTGTTGAAAGAGATGTGAAAACAGATCCTGGGACCACGGGTGGCCTAGAATGTGTTGTGACTGTTGTGACTGTTATTGACTCTCATCACTCATCTATTCCCATCTCATCACTCATCTATCCTCATCTCATCACTCATCTATCCTCATCTCATAACTCATCTCTCTCATCTCATGTCAGGGACGTAAAAAACCCTTGTGTCTTTTTTGTGACTTTTCCGGGAACTAACTACCTAGGATGGTAGCCCACTGTTTGGGGATGTCAAGACAACATGAAGCATGCGCGTAACGTGTCTGAGGCTCGAGTAATCGCGAAATGGGCTTAATTATTTCACATGTAATATATGCGCGGGAAACACAAAGTAGAGATTATCTCGATGAGGAAGCGAGGTATACAAACGGAGTTTGGTTCGTTGGATAGGTCTCGACGAGGGCCTTCGATTCCACTATAGCAGCTTTGTCTACGATCACTCGTTGATGATCTGCATCCGAGAATTGATATTTGAGATTTGCCACCAAAATGTCAAGTGTTATGGGATTGTGACTGACCAGAATTCAGCGTGAAAGTCACACCCCGAACAGAACGTGTTGAAAGAGATGTGAAAACAGATCCTGGGACCACGGGTGGCCTAGAATGTGTTGTGACTGTTGTGACTGTTATTGACTCTCATCACTCATCTATTCCCATCTCATCACTCATCTATCCTCATCTCATCACTCATCTATCCTCATCTCATAACTCATCTCTCCTCATCTCATGTCAGGACGTAAAAAACCCTTGTGTCTTTTTTGTGACTTTTCCGGGAACTAACTACCTAGGATGGTAGCCCACTGTTTGGGGATGTCAAGACAACATGAAGCATGCGCGTAACGTGTCTGAGGCTCGAGTAATCGCGAAATGGGCTTAATTATTTCACATGTAATATATGCGCGGGAAACACAAAGTAGAGATTATCTCGATGAGGAAGCGAGGTATACAAACGGAGTTTGGTTCGTTGGATAGGTCTCGACGAGGGCCTTCGATTCCACTATAGCAGCTTTGTCTACGATCACTCGTTGATGATCTGCATCCGAGAATTGATATTTGAGATTTGCCACCAAAATGTCAAGTGTTATGGGATTGTGACTGACCAGAATTCAGCGTGAAAGTCACACCCCGAACAGAACGTGTTGAAAGAGATGTGAAAACAGATCCTGGGACCACGGGTGGCCTAGAATGTGTTGTGACTGTTGTGACTGTTATTGACTCTCATCACTCATCTATTCCCATCTCATCACTCATCTATCCTCATCTCATCACTCATCTATCCTCATCTCATAACTCATCTCTCCTCATCTCATGTCAGGACGTAAAAAACCCTTGTGTCTTTTTTGTGACTTTTCCGGGAACTAACTACCTAGGATGGTAGCCCACTGTTTGGGGATGTCAAGACAACATGAAGCATGCGCGTAACGTGTCTGAGGCTCGAGTAATCGCGAAATGGGCTTAATTATTTCACATGTAATATATGCGCGGGAAACACAAAGTAGAGATTATCTCGATGAGGAAGCGAGGTATACAAACGGAGTTTGGTTCGTTGGATAGGTCTCGACGAGGGCCTTCGATTCCACTATAGCAGCTTTGTCTACGATCACTCGTTGATGATCTGCATCCGAGAATTGATATTTGAGATTTGCCACCAAAATGTCAAGTGTTATGGGATTGTGACTGACCAGAATTCAGCGTGAAAGTCACACCCCGAACAGAACGTGTTGAAAGAGATGTGAAAACAGATCCTGGGACCACGGGTGGCCTAGAATGTGTTGTGACTGTTGTGACTGTTATTGACTCTCATCACTCATCTATTCCCATCTCAATCACTCATCTATCCTCATCTCATCACTCATCTATCCTCATCTCATAACTCATCTCTCCTCATCTCATGTCAGGACGTAAAAAACCCTTGTGTCTTTTTTGTGACTTTTCCGGGAACTAACTACCTAGGATGGTAGCCCACTGTTTGGGGATGTCAAGACAACATGAAGCATGCGCGTAACGTGTCTGAGGCTCGAGTAATCGCGAAATGGGCTTAATTATTTCACATGTAATATATGCGCGGGAAACACAAAGTAGAGATTATCTCGATGAGGAAGCGAGGTATACAAACGGAGTTTGGTTCGTTGGATAGGTCTCGACGAGGGCCTTCGATTCCACTATAGCAGCTTTGTCTACGATCACTCGTTGATGATCTGCATCCGAGAATTGATATTTGAGATTTGCCACCAAAATGTCAAGTGTTATGGGATTGTGACTGACCAGAATTCAGCGTGAAAGTCACACCCCGAACAGAACGTGTTGAAAGAGATGTGAAAACAGATCCTGGGACCACGGGTGGCCTAGAATGTGTTGTGACTGTTGTGACTGTTATTGACTCTCATCACTCATCTATTCCCATCTCATCACTCATCTATCCTCATCTCATCACTCATCTATCCTCATCTCATAACTCATCTCTCCTCATCTCATGTCAGGACGTAAAAAACCCTTGTGTCTTTTTTGTGACTTTTCCGGGAACTAACTACCTAGGATGGTAGCCCACTGTTTGGGGATGTCAAGACAACATGAAGCATGCGCGTAACGTGTCTGAGGCTCGAGTAATCGCGAAATGGGCTTAATTATTTCACATGTAATATATGCGCGGGAAACACAAAGTAGAGATTATCTCGATGAGGAAGCGAGGTATACAAACGGAGTTTGGTTCGTTGGATAGGTCTCGACGAGGGCCTTCGATTCCACTATAGCAGCTTTGTCTACGATCACTCGTTGATGATCTGCATCCGAGAATTGATATTTGAGATTTGCCACCAAAATGTCAAGTGTTATGGGATTGTGAGCTGACCAGAATTCAGCGTGAAAGTCACACCCCGAACAGAACGTGTTGAAAGAGATGTGAAAACAGATCCTGGGACCACGGGTGGCCTAGAATGTGTTGTGACTGTTGTGACTGTTATTGACTCTCATCACTCATCTATTCCCATCTCATCACTCATCTATCCTCATCTCATCACTCATCTATCCTCATCTCATAACTCATCTCTCCTCATCTCATGTCAGGACGTAAAAAACCCTTGTGTCTTTTTTGTGACTTTTCCGGGAACTAACTACCTAGGATGGTAGCCCACTGTTTGGGGATGTCAAGACAACATGAAGCATGCGCGTAACGTGTCTGAAGCTCGAGTAATCGCGAAATGGGCTTAATTATTTCACATGTAATATATGCGCGGGAAACACAAAGTAGAGATTATCTCGATGAGGAAGCGAGGTATACAAACGGAGTTTGGTTCGTTGGATAGGTCTCGACGAGGGCCTTCGATTCCACTATAGCAGCTTTGTCTACGATCACTCGTTGATGATCTGCATCCGAGAATTGATATTTGAGATTTGCCACCAAAATGTCAAGTGTTATGGGATTGTGACTGACCAGAATTCAGCGTGAAAGTCACACCCCGAACAGAACGTGTTGAAAGAGATGTGAAAACAGATCCTGGGACCACGGGTGGCCTAGAATGTGTTGTGACTGTTGTGACTGTTATTGACTCTCATCACTCATCTATTCCCATCTCATCACTCATCTATACTCATCTCATCACTCATCTATCCTCATCTCATAACTCATCTCTCCTCATCTCATGTCAGGACGTAAAAAACCCTTGTGTCTTTTTTGTGACTTTTCCGGGAACTAACTACCTAGGATGGTAGCCCACTGTTTGTGGATGTCAAGACAACATGAAGCATGCGCGTAACGTGTCTGAAGCTCGAGTAATCGCGAAATGCGCTTAATTATTTCACATGTAATATATGCGCGGGAAACACAAAGTAGAAATTATCTCGATGAGGAAGCGATGTATACAGACGGAGTTTGGTTCGTTGGATAGGTCTCGACGAGGTCTTTCAATTCCACTATAGCAGCTTTGTCTACGATCACTCGTTGATGATCTGCATCCGAGAATTGATATTTGAGATTTGCCACCAAAATGTCAAGTGTTATGGGATTGTGACTGACCAGAATTCATCAGAAAATCAGACCGGGATTCGTGAAAGTCACACCCCGAACAGAACGTGTTGAAAGAGATGAGAAAACAGATCCTGGGACCACGGGTGGCCTAGAATGTGTTGTGACTGTTGTGACTGTTATTGACTCTCATCACTCATCTATCCTCACCTCATCACTCATCTATTCCCATCTCATCACTCATCTATCCTCATATGTCAGGACGTAAAAAACCCTTGTGTCTTTTTTGTGACTTTTCCGGGAACTAACTACCTAGGATGGTAGCCCCCTGTTTAGGGATGGCAAGACAACATGAAGCATGCGCGTAACGTTTCTGGAGCTCGAGTAATCGCGAAATGGGCTTAATTTTTTCACATGTAATATATGCGCTGGAAACACAAAGTGGAGATTATCTCCATGAGGAAGCGAGGTATACAGACAGAGTTTGGTTCGTTGGATAGGTCTCGACGAGGGCTTTCGATTCCACTATAGCAGCTTTGTCTACGATGACTCGTTGATGATCTGCATCCGAGAATTGATATTTGAGATTTGCTGTAAGAGTACGTGAATGGTAGGAAGTCAAGATCTAACTTTACTGCTGTGCTATGAGCTACTAATATATAAATGACTGCTAAGCACGTGTGTTCTGTTACATTCCTCCCTCCTTCAGCCAAAATTCTGCAATAAGGTCAGGGCAGTTCTCGCAGCTTGATTCAGGTACCCACATATTTTCCTCGCTTCCATATCCTTTTTCCATTGGACGAGGTAGTAAGATTTTTGCCGCGTCCTTTCTTGTGTGCCAGAATCTGTTCCACTTCGTATTCTTCCTTGCCGTCAACCATAACCGGAGGAGGCTTAGCTGGCATTCGCTCCTGGAACTCCGGAGGGGACTCGTGTGCTGGCTTCAGCAGACTGACATGAAAGACAGGGTGTACGTGCATGTCGTCCGGCAGAGCAAGTCGGAAAGCGACTGGTGATATTTGCGCCGTGATTGTGAATGGTCCGGTGAATTGTGGTTGCAGTTTTCGTGCAGGTCGGCCCTTCTGTTGTGCCAGACTGATGTGCTTGAGATCGAGGAACACTCTATCACCGACTGTATACTCTACTTCTCGTCGACGTTTGTTGGCGTTGCGTTCCTGCTCGAGTTGGGTGTTAAAGATCACGTTTCTTGCGATCGCGAGTGCTTGGGATTGCTGATCGAGGAATTCATCGACGCTCGGCATGTCCAGTCGAGGTGGCGTTAGGAGCGACGTGGGGACCAACGGTTCAGCACCTGTATTTAGGAAAAAGGGCGTGAAGCCAGTAGTGCTGTTCTTTGTGCTGTTGAATGCGAATTCGAGGGCCGGTAGGTAGATATCCCAGTTGTCTTGTCGATAGTTAACAAATGCGCGTAGCATTTCTTCTAAAGTCCTATTGGCCTGTTCGGTTTGTCCATCGGTCTGTGGGTGGAATGCAGTGGACATAGCAAGCTTGGTGCCGAGTGTGGAATGCAGTGTTTTCCAAAAGTTTCCCGTAAACTTGGGATCCCTATCCGATACGACCACGCGAGGCAGGCCGTGTAGTCGAAACACATTGCGGAAGAATAGGTCGGCAACCTCGGGCGCGGTGTCAACGGTGTGGCTAGGGCAGAAATGCGCTTGTTTGGTAAGCTTATCAACGAAGACGGTCACAGCATCGAATCCGGCCTTCGTCTTTGGTAGTTGGACAATAAAGTCCATGGTGATGTGTGACCATCGCTCGGTGGGGATTTCCAAGGGCTGAAGTAGTCCTGCTGGGCGTTGGTGTGGCCTCTTGTTGCGTTGGCATTCTGGGCATGACTCGATGTATTTCCGTGTGTCCTTTGCGATCTGTGGCCAGTAGAAAGTGTTGCGCAGGCTATCGTAGGTTTTGTCGAAACCAAGGTGACCGGCTATCGGGGAATCGTGATGATCGTGGAGGAGTGTTGCCATTACGCCAGCGGTCTTTGGTATCGTTATTGTTTCCCGGTCGCCTTGACGGATCCATAGATACTCGTCGCGGATAAAGTAACGCGGTCCGGCATCGCCATTCAGGCAACGCTCGTAAACGAGGCACAACCTGGGGTCGGTCTTGTATCCTTCCTGTGACGTATGACACATAGAATGTACTATAGATCATAGTTTGCACAGCTCTTTTGATCTGAGG